>VWYI01042072.1:2585-40337 GCA_013399455.1 Anthoscopus minutus
ATATATGGAAATATATGTGCTGCATTATTAATTGTTTCCTTTAATTTTCATAACAAAATAATTCATTTTTTCCAAATTATGACCATGGAAACAGCCACAAGCTTTTGTCAATTTTCCAATTCCCTCCCAGAAAGTTGACTTCAACAAGTCTGTACACTGTGAAAGTATTGAAAGTTTTACTCACAGCTGCTGAGAAATTAATAGAGGGGGAAGTGGGGACCAGAGAGTGAACAAAGAGAATAAGCACAGTTGCTGTGTTTTCAGGATGTCTTAAAATGCAACAAATTCAGCCTTGACTAATGTGCAAAAACCTGAAAAAAATACTAAAAAAGACATTAGGGTAAAATATTTAAGAGATCATATCAGTCTCATGATAGGAAATCTTTATATGCACTCTTTGTCTCATATGGCAAGTAATATTGTGGGTTTTTTTGTGTATGATATATTTTTTAAGCTTTTGGGGTAATTTTTTTAATCCTATTTGGGAATTTATGATACATATGTTAGAGTAGTGTCATTCTGAGTTCTCCTACTCATTATTGCATAAAAGAGAAGTGGAAGAGCAGTATATCTCCTGCTTAGTATTTGTTATGCCAAAAAAGTAAATTATGACATTTACTGAATTATTAAAATCATAACATTTTAAGAAACTGCATCAGATTTTTTTCAACATTAGGAAATTTTGCCTAGGACCCTCAAAGGAATTTGGGCTTCTGACTTCCAATTTCACTGGCAGAACTGTCAGAGGGGTTTATCCAGCTCAGTTTAAATGAGTAACAGGTTCACAGTCTCTTCAGGATACCTAAGATATTAATCAGAATTATTTAGTGGATATGGTTTTAGTGTTTGAAATTTCTCTTAACATAAGCAGTTTCAGCTACAGTCCTTTGTCATTATGGATTATATGCATGAATTTTTGAATTTAGATGTTGCTAACCTTGAGGCATTGGGGCTAGTTTACTGGTTCTGTGGGGGGAAAAAATCTGAAAAGGAAAAATAATTAGAAAAGAACATTTTTTTTATCATTGTTAAAATGTCACCTTTTTTCAAATTTATATAATGTTTTCTAAGCCAGATCTTTCTGTTTCTGTGAAATTATATTTCTCAATTCCTGCAAGTGCACTTTTTAAATAAGTAGATGTTCTGAATAGCAAAGTTTTCCTTCAGATGAAGAACTTCACTATATCCAAAATCCATATGTGGGAGGGAAAGCTGGTTGGCTGACTGTATTAAACAGATTTCAGAAGTATTTCTGAAAACTATCATAAATCCCTGCTCAGTAATGTTGCTTCTGCTCGATAGGTCGAATTGGAGCTAGTTTTCCACGTTAGCACAAGAGCAATAATAGTGTAGCTGAAATGGTGTTGAATTCAGCCTGGACTGCATTCAGCCTGAGGTCATGGGTAAATATATAGGCTTCTAGACAATGCTGATTTCCATGGGCTGTATTTTATTGCTTCTATTTTTAAGTTCAGTTTGTCCAAGCTTCTCTCTGGTCTTTACATTATAAGCTTGATTGCCATTGGTAGAAAACATGGACTTGCAAACATGAAGTTCATATCTCATTGCATGTAATCTTTAATATCTCGTTCCATCATTTGTTTTGAAGAAATTTAGTGGTTTAAAATAATAAATTGGTTCTAGAAATGTTCTCATTAGGGTCAAGCTGCATAACTCTGTAGCTGAAAAATTCAGTGTAGATTAGTTGTCTAATGAATGTGAAGACTACCTCAGTCTTAACATTCATGATGATGTCTACCTCAGTATTCCCAAACATGACTCTCATGCTTGCTTATTTTTAGCTCCATCTATCCTAACTTTCTCTTCCTCTGTCTTTTCATTGCAGTTAAGGAACTAGCTGATTACCCAAATGTCTTTACAAGCCTGGTAAAGGTTAGTCGAAGTAGAAAAAAAAAGAGCAGCAATATGACCTGTCTGGACCAAAATAAAAAAAAAATATTTCAAAATAATTTTTATAGAGCTAAAATACAAATAGAACCTACACCATCTTCTGCTTTATCCTATGCAGTTAGGAAACACAAAGAGCACCACAGGAGTGATTTTATAAAATAGCGGCTTTCTGAATGTTATAAGCATGATTCCTGACTTTTCCTTGCTTCTACACTTCAAATAACTCATTTACTGTTTTTCCTACTCCTTTCATGGAGAGAAAAAGCTAAAACTCTGATTTTCCAATTACAGCAAAATCATATTCATACTTGCCAGCTAAAAGATTCATGTCCCTCACACAGACCTTGCACCTCACCTTCACCTACAGATTTCAGAGGCAAAAATATAATGCTCTCTCCACAGGCACTCAGCAACTTAAAGTCTTGGGCTGTGTCTCTAAACACAACTTCCATGAGGGTAACCCTCCTAACACTCTCTTAACGATGATAGAACACAGACAAACAAGTGAGCAAAGAAAATAATATTCTCTTCATTTCTTCTAAGAGGGCAGAAAGAATTACCAGAAAAGGAAAAGAGACTATTACGCTGTCCATATGTGGCTGGGTAAGTGCAAAGTGAACAGGCTGGGGAAATTGAGCTGTTTGTTTATCCTGACACGGATATTGTGTATTTCTGCACTTTACATCATGGCAGTACTGCATAACTTCACTCTGGAATTTCATGGTGAATCCTGCTTTTCAGCACTTGTGAATATTTATAATTTCAATAATTTACAATTTGCAACAAAGGCAAGGATTACCTTGAAGGGACGGAATTCCACAGATGTGTTCCCTGTTACAACTTTATATGTTCACTTGTAGGTCCTACATTTGCTAAGAGGAACTGTGAATTTTTTTATGGTGCTTTCTGAAAGTCACTTACTATAACCATTGTCCTTGGAAGCTCCTTTTATTTATTTGCCATGCTAATGCACTGTTTTGCTCTCCACCTTTGGCTTTCACAGGGTAACCTGAAACAAAGTAGCCCTGAAGAACTCTGAAGGTCTGAGTGTGGGTGGAAGAGCTTGTGATCTGGTGAAACTGAAAGCAGAGGGAACAGAGAGGGTAGAGAAGTAGCACTTGCCATTCATATTCCAGAGCACAAAATGTTCTACTCTCAGAGGATGAAAGCCAGTGAACAATGGTTATAAATTAATTAATGCTTCATGGACTCCTAATTTTATACCTTTTGCATTAAATAGTCATGGAATGAAATGCATAAACAGTACTATTAAAGTAGATAGAGAGCCGTATTTCTCTGTTTCCAGGTGAGTGCCTATCATGAGAATATGGAGTCAGGCTCTGCTGCACTCTCTTCCCCTTCCCTCCAGTCTTTTGTGCAACTCGGAACAGGTTTTTACAGGAGAAATTGAAAATGCCAACTCACATTAGCCAGTTGATTAGTAGTTACTGCACTCTCCAGAATAGTGGATTTGCATCTCAAAAAGAAGAGTTAAATCCAGGTCCTCTCCTTTTCAGCTGCTTGGTGTAGCTGCAAAGTACTTTTGATGGGCTCAAATTGTGTATTCTGCTGTGTGGTGGGTGTGTCCCAAAAGCATTTGCTGGATTTGGTGTGGTATTTAGGTGGAGAAGTGTCCAAGGCATGGACTTTAAAGTGCTGAGGAGTTAGATACCGCTTATGTGAGTCAGACCAGAAACATTTTTTAGCTTAGCATAAGCTAATTCTGGGGAAACAGAATTTAAGGCAACCAAAGCATTTCACGTCCAAATTTCGATGCCAGCTAAGTGGAAATTTTAAGATTGTTCACCCAGGTACTTAAAATACCACAAAGGTCTTATTTCAATTTCTAAACTTTTGTTGTGTTCAGAACTGTCTGTGGTGGCACCATAGGTATGGTCTAGGAGAATGACAGGCTGTCTGTAGGAAGGGCTTATGTTGACTGTCAGAGATGGACTATTTTCCATAGTGTCATAAACTGCCTGCAATATACATTAATAGCATACAGTAAACAAAACAACAAGGAAAACAGGAAGAAAATAAAAACTGTAATGCCCAGCAGCCCAAATATTGTTAACAATGACTTTTATCATAACTGTGTAATGGTCCTGATAATTGGGCCCATCATGTCAGACAGTATACAGAGGGGAGAGTAAAGGTAGCTGTGCTTAGTAAAGCAGTAATAAATTTGATAGACCTAGAGGAAAATGTCTAAGTACAGCAGCTATGGGACAGTAAAATGCAATGAACCAAGGTGTCCTGAATCCCAGGGTAGGGCACTTTACATCATTTATGCGTGGAAATAACCTGTTGCAGATGGTGACATCAAGATATCATATCATTATTAGCTTTTCAGAAACAACTGTCAGGAAAGCAGGTTTGATAATGTTGCCCCTCCACAGCCTCTGCAGTTGCCTGCTATAGCCCTTGACAATAGGTTTATCATTGTTTTGAGAGAGGTAAACTGATCTCTCTCAGGCATCTGTCGGTTTTTTCCCAAAGAAAGGGCCATTTTTGTAGAGTAACACATCGTTTGTTTAGCATTACCCATAACATTTTATGATTGCTTTCATAAAACTCCCACTTTTTGGCAGCTTTTCTTACCCCAAAAAATGTGTGAAGGAAGGAAATAGAGCCAAGAGTAGTTGTCCTAGCCATCACCAGAGCACTTGGGTTGGAAGAAAGTCTTTAAATATGGAGACTAACATGGAAGTGGGTGGAAGATAATTTGTGTAAATTTGCCTTTAATGATTTTATTTACTCTGGCTTATTTAAATCTATTTCTATTTCTCTATTTCTGGAGATATGTGTCTCAACCTAATTTTTTTCCTTGCTATTCTTTTTGTAGTTTTAAGCTATTGTGGGTGTTAAAAGTGGAAAAAACCCACAAAAACTGTCAGAGCTCTGACAGGTGTCCTCTGACAAGTCTTTCCAGGGAGTTTTAAAATGTTCCTTCTCCTAAGCTTGCCCTGTCTCTCCTCCCCCATGCTATGTAGGACACAATCCGGAAGAAGCCTACACGTCACATTCACTGAGTGACAGCCTGAACCATGAGCTTAACCCCATTTTTATCAGCTGTTCAACCTAGAAAGTACAGCTGGGTTCTGAAGTTGGTAAACCTCCCATTTCCCTTCTGATTCTGCTCTGGATCCTATCTGGCAGGAGAGCAAGCGCAGCAGCGTGTTCAATCACTCCAGGAGTCAGGCAGAGCTGCCTGTCGGTGATCTCAGATCCCTGGAGCGCTTTGCCTCATGGCAACTTTCTGGTATTTTAGAATTTTCTTCACTTCCACGTCCCCCAGGGAGGCTAATTTCATGGCTCAGCACATCCTGACTGTCCAGATCATTGTTTTTCCCTTCAGGATACTCAGCCTGAATTTTCCTCTTACACTAACGCCATTAGTTACTTGCGTGATTAAACTGAGTGAGCCTGACAAAATATGAGGTCCTCCAAAACCCTCCAGTTTGGGAGAGTGTAGGTTTGCAATCTGCATTTGACTTGGAGAATGTTTTCTTCTGAATAAACACACACATATAATGGTAATGAATCATTAAAGTTGAAAATATGTTAAAAATATGTATATGTCTATGTATAAAAGCAACAATCAAGGCAAAAAATATAATTGTGGAAGTGATCTGGCTGTAAATTGGAGATTGCTTAAATAAATATATTCACATTTGTAGGACAGGCCATCTTCTGGCATTTCAGTGATGGTTCAAAGTATTTGAACCCCTTTTAGTTTATTTTCTCAAAAAGAAGCTGTAGTCCCTACTAAAAGTGCCATGGCAAAAGAATATAAGGGCAGAAAAATATAGTATTTTCTGTACTCCACTACTGGATGTCCCCAACATGTTCTCTTCTCTCTTCCTCAATTATTGTGTCTTATCACCTGCTCTTTAATTGGGTGTAGGGAAAACCATAGAAACCTAAAACCTTCCACTAAACTCCATAAAATAAAGCTGAGTTCTTCTATATTTGTTATTAGGTACTTTATGAGAATAAAAGTAAACCCAAATAAATTATTTATGCAGTTATGTCTATGTTTCTAAAATGAAAGATTATTAGTCCTGGAATAAAGTGCTGATAAGTGAACAATCCCACTGACATCTGTCATAAGGGTGATCTTCTACAAGGGGCCATTCCTTGGGGTTCAGTGTAGTTTAGCACCACAGGTCACCCCTGCATACTCACTTTTTGTTACAGGTCTCATAAGAAGTCAGTATGAGACAATAGACCATGTGAGCAGTGGAACTAATCAAGGTAAATAAGCTCAGTTTTATAAATGAGCAAATTTTTTAGACCATCTATAATTTTTTCTGCATTTAGTCATGTCATTTAAAAAATTGTCAGCACAATGCCTTTAAATATTACAAATTAAATTTACTGCCTAAATGAAGATCATTGCTATCATAGACAAGCAGGAATAATTTAGACCTTAATTGGACCTCTAAAGGTAATTAATTTTCCAGTGATGTTTGGTGTAAATATTCTCTTCTTAATTTACTGAAATAGAAATCTGAAATATTCATGTATCCAAGTATGCTTCAGTTATAAATAGAAAATATTAGGAATGCCCAATATCCTTTTTGTTCTTTTTTTCTGCAGTGCCAGCAGACTCTGCCAAGAAGTGGTGCAAGTTATGCCTTAAAGGTTTTAATAGGTGATACCCTAATCCATAACCATCTATTAGTGCCATTTGACATAAGAAGTTATATTTGAAACCAGAATAGTTGACTATGTTTATTTAATGAGACATAGCTTATTTACCCAAAGAAACCTAAGCCATTTACTGAGCAAAAGCCCAAATAATTTGGAATCAAGGACATGATGGAAATGGGTCAGGTTTTTTTCCATGTAGTATTTCATAATGGTCTGTTTGTAGGAAAGGCCAAACTGTGTCTAGTATGCATTTGTTGTGCAGGATTCTGCAATTCCACTAGAAAATATTTAGAAATCTGCAAATGAAAAGGGCTTAACACTGTGAGCTATTAATTATGAAGTTTCCATAGAAACACCACTAAAAACAACATAGAGAGTTTCCCTCTCCTTGAGAAATGAGTTAATATCTATAGTGAATGAGACAACATAGCTATTGACAACTATCTACAACAGTCTATTTTATTCTTATATAAAATGAAGTCATGAAGGAGGTTCAGTGTGGTGGTGCACATAGCTTTCCCTTTTGAAGCTGTTTCATGGGATTCTTGTTCTTTTCTCTTCCTGTTCTTCTGTTGAAGTGGGAGCCCACTGTCCTCTTTAGAGAGATGTGACTTTCAGAAGACTTAAAGACAGCAAGGTAGGAACCAATCAGCTCATGCATAGGATTTAAAGAAAATAAAGGATAAAATACTATTGGAAAGAAATTCATATACTCCGGTGGAATCTAAGACTTCCTGCTGGAGCAATCAGGACATACATCCACTGCCTGTGGTCACTGTTTAGGTGGGGCCTCAGTTTCAGCATTTCTTCATCCTCTGATATTTAAAGTCTCTTCTCCAAAACAGAAGTTACATACAATACAATCTATTAACTGATATAATTTTCAATTTTTGGCTCTTCTATTACACTGACATATTCTGCTTATCTTCCCTGTCTTTGCACTAATAGTGGATAGACTTCCTTGCCTCCAGGGTCTGCCCAGCTCCTCTGGGTCTCACCAGGCTTGCCATCTGCTTTCCAGACCTCACTGCTTTGCTCTGGGGAGGAGACCAACAGCCAATTTAAATCTGAGCTGCTGCTTTCTGCCCTTCCAATTTGTGTTAGCACGGGAGAATTCTTGAGAAGTTGATCAGGTCAAAGATTAAAATGGTCCAAAAAAGTGATTAATTGCTTCAGTAAGCATTGACATGCAGAGTAGTGTGAACTCATCTGGGGAGGGAGTGGGTGGTTACCCAGAGGTAATTCTGAATGTGGGTGCATTCAATTTTGTGAATAGTTGTAAAAATCAAAGTGATTTTGATAATTAGTAAAAACAGATCATAGTTTTTCCCCCAAATCGACCTGCTCATAAATGCTGTATGAAAATATGCTAGTTCAAATTTGATTTAAATTTCCTCTGAGAAGAGGATGAGAGCAGCATTTCCCAAAAGCTCTATTCTAGTTATTTTTTTTTCCTTTCAATTTTCCTTCAGGTTTCCACTAAGTGAATAATAAATGTGTTTCTTTCAGAAATTACATGCCTACAAGTGAACTTCTTTGCTTATAAGCTATGTAGGAAACCATTTTTTGTATTGTACCTGCAAGAATAATATCTAACATTACACAAAAACTCATTAAATGTTTTTTATCCATGACAAAACCTAAGTTGTAGAATGTAAGGATTTGACTTAATAGGACAATATGAACATTAAAACCTCATTTTTACATGCTTAAAAAAATATATATAGGTAAAAAGTAAAAATTCCTAAGAATGATAAAAGGATACTGGTATGACAAGGGCTGATTCTTTGAAGGCAGGAAACGGTAATGTTTTTTTCTTGAGATTAGTATTTCACATTGGCACTATTTTTTTCAGTGACACATAGCAATTTGGAGGTATCTGTGAAGCGTTAGATTATCAGTCACACTTGTATTAGATATTAAATTAAATCATACTATAAAATGAACTAAATGTCAGTCAAAAGAAAAAGATCCAAATCACAAAAAGGAGGTCTTGGTTAAGAATGCATAGGTCTAGAGATAAAAATATCATGGCATTTACACTTAAATAAGCCAATGAACATGGTGTTCTGATCATGTAGAAGCTGTAAAAGGAAGAATTTTGGCTATTTCAGGAAAAAGAACATAAACACCCAGATACCAATGACTGCACTGTGTGAGATGTGTCATTCTACATCACTGAGTCGCTGACAGCACCAGCTATCAGGTGTACACAAACCATTTTCTGTCTGTGGTTAGAGCTGCACAGCCTCCACAGAGCAGTGCAGGAGGGAAAGGGAGGGCTCAATGGCAGCCTGGCCCTTCTGCACAGCTCGGACAGCCCCAGGGTGTGTCCCATTGGCCATTGGCCTGTCCCATTGGCCTGTGCCTTGCAGTTTCTGGGAGTTGGCTTGGTGCCTGAGAGGCCCCTGCCTCAAAATGTCCTCACTTAGTGCCATGCCCTCCATGTGCTCAGCCTCTGAGCACTCACAGCCTGCTCTTCAGAAAGCAGCTCTGAGCTGTGACTGCCAGGTTTTCCCCTGAGAGTGTGTGAGCATCTCAGAAGCCGCCGCGCATCACGTGGGGCCGTATCGGGGTTCCAGCGTGAGACAGGATCGTGTTATCTCTGCTTACTTTTGCTGAGAGCCCAAGCAGTGCCTCCCTTCCTCACCATCTGACAAATCTTGGCTTGATTGCGAGTCCATGGCAAGATTCCCACTGGATACTAAGTGACTATGTTGTCACTACTGACTGCAAAATCATCAGACCATGGAGAGCGTTGCTCTCAGCTTGATGATGCAGCAATGCAGGTGATAGTCACAATGATTGTGAACATGCTGGGGACCATTTTCTCTTTCTGGAAATCCTTGGCCCATGTGAACCTTTGCAACAGAGCCTGTCACATGCCAGGGATGACTCCAGTCCTTTATGTCTCTTGTGGTGGAAAACAAAGGATCTAGGACTTAACTGAGGTGGAGAATCACTAGGTAAACCCAGCGTTTAACACTATATATTTACCATATGTATATTGGTATATGTGGCTTCAGGCACAACATATATGAGGTCTTTTGCTCATGATTTGCAACAGAGAAAATTTTCTCATTCACTAAGGCCTGAGGAACAAAATAGAGAATTCAAATGACTTTAAATGTGGATGCCAATTATCAATAGCACAACAATGTGAAGCGGGGACAGGCCATATAAGCTGTTCAACCTGTTAATGTGGCTGGAAAGTTTCTCTCACTGATGATGACCAAATTGATAAAATTGTTCATTTTTTGCCTGTGCTAAGAAATTAAACTACAGTAAACAGATATTCAAGATAAAGTGCAAACTTTTCTCAGTGCTTATCCCACTGTAATGTAAGATTTATTGAGTGGCAAGGTAGTCCTCACAGGATTGGAAAATGAGTTTTGTTTTCTTTCTTTCATGAACTTGTATCTATACTTACTTGTCAGCATAGCTGAACAGTTCCTTTGTTAATCTGAACTAATGATCACAAGGCTCAGGGAAAAAAGGATACCAAGGCAACTCCAACCCTGGCACAAACACAGCCAAGTGCATTTGATTTCAAGTATCACAAAGACACTCTAAGACTGGAAACTGTCCATTTAAATTTTGCTGTTTTCCTAGGGAAAGGCCAGAATCTTTATTCAGCAGTGCCTTTTGTAAATGGAAAACTCTTTACAAATTACTTTGGTAGGAAGCAAAGACTATCATTACTGCTATCCAGCTTGTGCTGCAGAGCTAGTCTTTAGAATGACCCTCAACTGAAGCAGAAAATGGAACTGTAGTCTACCAACTAACCTCTCTGGTGCAATCTAGCTTTCTCTTGAGATTTTTAATTTCCTTCAACAAATCCAGACACAATGGTAGCAATGGCAATGAGGACTGCAGCTTGAGAAATCAATATAAATTACTGCAGCAACCAAAGCCGTTGCTTTGTAGGGTGCCAGAGAACCAAAGAGTTGTAATAAAAATACAATGGATGGTAGATTTTACAGAATGCATAATTTCTACAAAATAATTCTCTTTCCTTCCTTCTTCCACACAGGACTTTGATTTACAAAAAAATCAGTGTAAAATAAGGGATCAAGTTTCAATTATCAGGGTTTGTATTAACAACCTTTTCCAGTCTTTCTACAGCAGACCATGCCTAACCTCTGGGCCGATGCTTTCAAAATCATACAATATCTGATCATATGTTAATGGCATTTGGCTTGGTGTGTTTGATTTAAAGATAAATATGCATCATTAAATACAGAACAGTAAGCAGAATGAATGCACCATATCCATGTAAAATATGGTAGCATTCTGAGAAGAGAGAGTCGTGTTTCTCTCTATTAAGTGTAAGGACTAGAAGGGGTTATAGCAATTTTTTTACAAGTAGGAAATGCTGTGAGAGATGGATTTAATAAGTATAAAGAGAAAGAAAATACAATTACTTGAATTATTGAAATAATTTCTATTACTTGACTTTTAAATAAATTTTCATATGTTAAGTGTTAAATATGCAAAGCAGTGGCATTTAGAACTCTCTGTGGAGGCTGATGGCTTGCTGATAATGTTACTTTTTCTGTATTATCAAAATGAGATAATTAAGAATTTCAAGTCTAGTGCTTGACATGACCTAAGGATCAACTATATATTTAGCTTTAGGACTTAGTCATCTGGGTTTAGATGAGCTCACAAAGTGAAACTTACTGAGCTCAAGACAGTTTTAACTGGGAATACCAATAACACAAGCATAATTCAGATATTAAACTGCACTTCTAACTGGGAAACCATTTGTTCACTTTGTTTCAAACTTGACAGAGACTTCTAATTGATCTTCCCCTGGCATTTACCAAGCTTTGAAATTAGTAAGTTAATATGCCTTCAGTTATAATTTCTGTTAATCATTGCATAAACTGCAGTGTTAAAAGATTTCTTACCAAGCTGATGTGGACAAAGTTTTGTTTAACTTCAGAAGAAATTCTGCTGGACTGTCTTTCACTGAGGGATCTTCTGCCCTCACTCAGATTGTATAAAAACAAAGTGGCAAATCCACAGGGCAGAACCTCAGCTGACACAGCCTGACCCCAGTCCTCATATTTCTGCAGCTAGAGACAGAACTCTCCTCTTCTCATGGAATTACTGGGACCAGGGTTATCCCTGCTTAAAAGAGGCAGAGGTTTCGTTCTCAATTACATCATGTCTCAAAACACGTGGAGGATTGTGTTTGATTCCTGCTGATCTCCAGCCAAATGTCAATGTCATCCCCATAACACCAGAGAAGAGAACTTAGTGGTTGCTCGGCTTGGAACTCTGATCTTTAGAAACTCCCAAGACATTCAGAAGTCCTGAGCTTTGATTCCATCCCTTTATTTCAGTATGATTTGTTTGTTGCCTGTCCACTTGAAAAGTAACTGAGGACGCTCAATTGTGAAAATAATGACCTTTGAAATTAAACCTTTCATGCCTCATTTTATTTCTGCAACTGATTTTAACATCTTTGAACACTGAGATTACATAAAATGTTTGCCTTTCAATTTTGTACAAAGTAGCTCAAAAATTATGGTGATAGAGGAAGTCTTATATTGCATTGGACCTGTTCCAATATTAGTTACTTAACTTTGGGTATGCAGAGAGTGTAAATGGATGCTTTTCATTATAGTGGTTTGGTTTTCATGTGAATAAAGAAAACATTGTTTAAATTGGGGAAATGGTTTAGAATTTAAATTGCCAGCATTAAGATAGCTGTGAATTTAAACAGAGAATGGGTCTCAGTGGACAGTTACTCTTCCAAAAAGGATTACATGCTACCAGTTTTGAGAATTCTAAGACACAGATGCCATATCAGAATTCAGCTGAATACAATATTGACATCCTCCAGTGTTAGGCATCTAAATTAAGGGGTTTGATTAGGATTGAGCTGATTTGTACAAGAAAGAGCAAAAAACCACTTGTTTTAGTAAAATGAAAGCTCTGTTGTTGAATTCGGACGCATAACATCTCATTTAGGTATCAAAACCAATCTAAGTTTATAGATGCATCTGTATAGAAACATTCTGCTCTACCAGAAGCATGCATAGGTTTCAGTTTGAGCTGTTTTGATGCAAGTTTCTTTTTTTCAGTCCTGAGCTAGAAATTGCCTATAAGCTTTCAAAGAGCTTTACATTTTCATTTGTTTACTGAAGAAAAGATCTAGGATCTTTGAGAAGCACCTTTGAATATCTGTTTATACAAAAGTTGCTTTAAAGTGCTAGTTATTAAATGCTTGCTGAGCTTGGTAAAACAAAGGTCTCTCAGAATTAAGTAGATATGCCACTAGCAAAAAGACACATTGAATAATAAAATGCTCAGTGTCCCTCGCATCATTTTGTGTAACTCTAAATTTATTTATAGATTTTGACTTCATAAAAGGCTTCAATGTATCTCTACTTTACGGTTTGCCAATGCACCCAGAGGGAAGGTTCATTCTAATAAAATTGGGTATCACAAAAATAAGCATGGGAGCAAATCAACAACCCCCTGGCATTTTAAACATTGTAAAAAGACAGATGATTGTGTTGCTAAGTTTCTTCTACCTTGAAACATTCTCCATGGTTCAGCTGTCCCCACATAGCTGTTTTAGCCTGGTTCCCAAACCAGGTCGTACTTGTGGGTTTTGCTGCAGTGCTGTCCTTCAGGGCAGGGAAGTGCTGAGTGTGGGCAGGAAGCACGGCCTGCTGAGTCAGCTCTGTGCTGTGCTCATGTCTGCAGTAACTCGTCAGGAGACAGGCCAGTGAAAGGCCTCATGGTACAAGAAATAGCTAAGAGGAAGTTCTGGAAAATAAACTCTGCCTTCATCTTTCTTCATCAAAACCCGTTGAGGGGAAGGCTTTTAGAGCTAAGGATGGGACATGGAATTTGTGACTGCCTTTACTGGTATCTTTGAACTGACTATCTCTCTTTCCTGTGGGAAGAACCATTTAATCCTCATCAAACTTTCCTAAGCTATAACAGCAATTACAAATTATTTTCAGGAATTCCTGTTTTCTCATATTTAGTAATATTGCTAAGTGATTGGGATCTGGGCACAGGTGGCTGCTTTTGTCCTTGCCATATGCCCTTGCCATGGGAGGCTGTGCTGCTGACACTGTGCCCCAAAACAGGGACAGTCATCATGTTGCTGGGTTAAACATGCTCTTATGTTATTGAGGACTTCAGTATTTCCAGAAGGTGACTGTATTTGGGACATATAAACAACAGGAATTTGTGTGAAAACAGGTATTATAACTAGCTGGGATAATCATTAATTATAGCGTTATTTGGAAAGTATTTTCCACTTAATATTTATATTATAGATAAATATTTGTAATATATCAATAAATATATACATATGTATTCTATAGAATTTTAATTATATATTTCTTTTAGAAAGATAGTACCTTGGATTTAAAACAAAGCTCTTTCAAGTAATTTGCTCTCTTAAAAAAGCAAAAGTATTAGTTTTAATCAAAACCCATTATCCATAAAATATTTAAAAAAGAAAACATTTACCAGGAATCATAATTAGTTTTCAGTGTTTTCTTTGCATCCTTCCCTGTTTGTTTTATGCTTTTGTACCATATTCTCCCATTTGAGTGACAGGCTTTATTAAATATTGTGGGATAGTGACTATTCACTGTGCAACCAGCCAAGACAGTCAGGCCTGAGCATCTCAAGAGGTTTTTCCATTCTACCTACTCTGTGATTGGGGTACCTTTTTTGAGGGGGAAGCCTCAATGTGTTTTGACAATTTCCCCAAATATTCCATGTAAATGGTTTTGCACAAGGATGACGAAGGAGCAAGGCTTGATTGAGGAAAATTTGCTAAGTCTTTTTCTTTTATTCCCTGCTCTTGAGCCTCATTTTTCTGAGTTCTCAGCTGATCTTACACAACTGTAGCCCAAGAGCTGCTAGGTAACTACATTAATTTACAACAACTTCACACAGAGAATTTTGCTGTACCTGTTCTTTGGCTTCATGCATTACTTTGTAATTGTGATCTCTTATGCTTCATTAATTAATATTAATTTTAGAAACACAGGCAACATAAGCACACAAACAGGTTGTAGCTACACTCAAAGATAGTCCTAAAGAAATAAAGTTATTCCTCAGTGTTCCCTTGTTTTTAAAAGCTGACAACTAAATCTCCAGATCAGGAAACACTTGCACAGTTACTGACGTGAGACCAAATTGCTTTTCTTGTAACATTTCAATGTCTTGTTTATTTGCAGCTGCAAATTTCTCAGCTGAGAATCTGGACAAAAATACTACAGAATTTTATATACAAGAAAAAGAATTAATCTGCTAAAGAGAAAAATGAAAATGAATGTGTTGTTGCAAAAGCACAATATTTTTTCCTTCACAAAACAGAAAAACTACACATCTAATTTCATTATTTTTTAAGTCTCTTGAGGCTAATTGATGTTTATTCGATAGGAGGACTTGCATCATCTCTCCTTAGGTGTGTTAAGTGAATTTAGTATTTCACTTTGTGGCCAAAAATATGTCACTGGTGTGAGGAATAGCACAAACCCCCTAACTACAGACAAGTTGAATTGTATTCTGTCATCTTCATGACCACAATCTCTGTGCCTTAAAAAGTTGTAGCTGCCTCTATTTCACCCTGTGCTCAGTATTGATGAAGCAATAAAAGGTAGGTATTAACATCAAAGAACCAATAGTCAAATAATTGTTTAGCTGTGTGGAAGACATCAAGACTGCAGTCAAAAGTACATAAATTTGGAAACAGCATCCAAGTCCATGGCTGGAATCTACAGAGAATCTGTCAGAAAGGGCAGGTTAGAACAAAATATCATATAGTGTAAACAATCAGAAACCATTATTTTTTCCTGTGATTTATCTACTGTTAAAATTTTGTTCCGTCTTTACAGGCAGGTCTGAAGACACAATAAGAAATCAGAGTGAAGAAACTTGTGCAGTACTTAATAACACAGACATCATCATCTAAGCAAGCTCAGTGGGAATATATTTTGCTTTTCAGTTTAGGTCGTGACACTCACAAACCACTGAAGGAATACCTAAGTTTTCCAGGCAGGCTGTGAGCAATGGTGTGGTACCTGATCCATGTTTAAGCTAACAGCTTCTGCCTGCTGGGCTGAGCAAGGAAGGTGCCTTTGTGCTCACACGTGGCTGTGAACTAGAGCAGATGAAATGTAGGCACATGTTCTTCCTATCTGCTGCCTTTGCAGTGAACCAGGGAGCTGAACCTGAATCTTCCTCTTCCCAAATCATCACCCTGCCTCCAGGGAATACTTCACTGAATGCCATTCCATAATGGATAGAAAAGCGTTTCCTCACCCCTCCCTTGCAGGCTTGTCCAAAGAAAGCAAGGACTGTGACATGATAATTCTACAAAAGTGTCATTCCACTGCCTATCTGCTTCTGTGCCAGAATTACAGGCATTGACTCCAGCAGGCTTAGCCTGGGATTATTAAATAGATCTTCCTATTGCAGGGGCAGAGGCAGTTGATTTCCCAGCAACTCAGACTTCCTAGAGAAAATCTGGGAACAGTGATTATTCCATCATTAGAAGTCAAAGCAAAGCAGATGAAGATACATCTCAGCAAATATCCTGCCATGAAAGGGTGATAGGCTGAATGTGGCAGTGGAGACTTCCTGTCTGATTCCCTAAGATGAAAGAAAGCATAGATTTGGAGTCCTGGCATTTCAGAATTACTTCCTTGGGACTCCCAGTTTGTCTGGGACACTTCAGACAGATTTAACACTCTGGACTAATATGCAGCAAGGTCCACATCACAGCACATCATTTCTCTAGCTACTATGAAACATCACAGGCTGTAGAAAGATGTTAACTTGTAGGGGTGTCCCATAATTCACAGAAGGATTCAGCTGTTCTGTCTAACAGGGTCAATTCCTCTGTCAACAGCCTCATTTACAATAGCAATTCCGGCTTTGATATGGACACTTAATCTTTTTTTCATTATTATTATTCTTTCTGAACAATAGTAATTTCCAGGTTGAGGACACACCACTCTAATCCCCTCTTTTCTCAAAGGCTGTATAAATTGTTAAGGTTGTATCTTGTTCTGTAGCAGCCACTACAGCTGACATTTGACTGTTTAAAAACAGAAAAAAAATGTACAAACTCCCAAACCAATTCCCCACTTTCTTACATCAGATTTAGCCCTCTATAAAATGGTATCAGGAGACAAAAAGGGATATATAAATAATTTCCCATTGCACATTCAACTGTTCATTGGAGAATGACTAAAGGAAAAAAATGCCTACTGTGACAAAATCTTATAATGAATATGTACATTCATACCTTATTTAGATCTTTATAAAAATGCAATTTATTTTCTTGATTTCTAAGTCCATGGGCAGCTGAATAGACTAGCCTTAGCAAGTCAGACTATTCCAGTTTGAAAGACCTGCAGACATGTCTTGAATCCCTGAATAATGAGGTAATCTTACCACAAGAGTAGAAAATTTACATTAAGATTATTTGAGATTGACTTTGACTCTTTTTGGATTCCAAATCTTCCAAGCACTCAGTTTTCTTATCAGCAGAAGGAATTTAACCACTCCAGAAGAGGAGGTGGAGTAACCTTCCTGCTGTGGGAGGGGGGAGGAAGAGGGAGAAGATTCTCCTAAGGCTGAGCTTACTGTTAGGATTGTCTCTATTTCTCCTCTTCCATCTCATTTTATATGTGTGTCTCATCCTCATCCCTGATTCAATGACTGCAATATTGTAGAAATATTATACCACTAAGTGCAATGTGTCACAGCCTCCCCCATACCTGCCCTGATGGACCTACACTGAACACTGGTGATGGGAAGCAGGTACAATAAATATGCTGAAAATCTTCTCTTTTTTGCCATCTCTTTGATGAAACTTTCTGGAGACTATGGCTACTTACCTGGAGTCAGACTAAGTCTGATCCTCGTGTGTACATCAAGCTTGATGGTAGCTTGGTATTCCTGCTGCGAATTTTTCTGGGGCAAAGTTATGTACAAATGAATGCATTAAAGATGCATTTGAAATGCAACAGTCTCTGCAGATTGTGTAGAAGCAATAAGGCTTTAAAGAAGAGAAATGGATCTGGAAATGCCAAGGTTCAACGTTTGCAACAGTCTCAGCAAGAGGGCTTCTTAATTAAAGGAGGATGCGGGGGGCAGGCAGCCTGCAATCACAGTGTGGGGTCTGCAAGTACTCTGAAGGTGGCACTTTACGATCATGAAATGTGCTTGTCTCACAATGATGCCTGCCTGCCTGCCTTGTTTAAGAGGTGATTATCTGGCTGGCAAAGCATCACATCAGCAAAACTTCTGAATGCCACTCTCAGGTGAAGAATGCCCTGGTCTCAGAAGGGTAACATATTAAAATGTGCCAGCTCTTCCAGTTTGGGTGAAACAACTCCCTGACATTGCATTTTGTATCACAGCTTACCCAGTGCAGTTAACTTCTAAAACTACTGGTATGAGAAGTTAACTTAAAGAGAGTAAAACTTCAGGTATAAATAAGATTCATTGTGCCATAAGCAAGCAGCAATAGCCCAGAGGCCAGGCTGGCTTTTGAGATTGCATGTGTCACAGTGTGGGACCTGGCAGATGTTTTAAACATCTGTGATGGTTTTCAACTGTTGAGAGAGCAAGGCATTCAAATAGAGGCACTGAGGAGGCAACAAGTTAAAAGAGCCCTGTGTGGAACAAGTTGTTGTCCCAGACTCTTGGAAGTTGTGATGATAAAGAAGAAACTAGGAGAGGTCAGGTCATGGGCAACTTGCTGCTAAAGTTCACCTTTACAGAGCATATCAAAGCACCTCCCTCCCAAGGGCTGCTGTTATGCCCACTCCCTTCTCAACACGGAGATTTCCCATCATTGTAATTTGCCTTTGCACATCTGGGAAAATTGTGATTAATTCAGTAGAAATACGAGGAGACTGACAGGCAGATGTGTTGCTGGATCCACTTTCAAGAGTGAGGCAGAAAGACAAAATCCGAGGTTTTTGTTTTGCAATCAGAAAAGCAGTCCCAGTGAGACTGATTATTACACAAACTATCTGCAAAACAACTGTCTGCACCTTTGTAGGACTAACTGCAGAAGTGAGAGGTGTAGGTGTATGGAGGGCAGTGTGTTTGTGTGACTGGGTGTTTATTGGGTGTTTACAAAGATGACTAGTTGAAACTGAGATCTTTAGAATAGCAGGACAGCGGGTTTTTTTTGTTTGGTTGGTTTTTTTTCTACTTCATAATTTTGTATGTTATTTAGGTCATTCCAGTATGAAATTATTGTGGCCCAGGCTTGGGCTTCTCCCTGAAACCTAAGGTTCATGAGTCCTGAAACCTCTTCATTCATGAAATAAGCTACTAATCCTTTCTCTGCTACCCAAGTATCTTGCTCAGAGATGCTGTTTGTGTTCTTTCTTCTCTGTGGCAAAACAGTGATGCTTATTAGAAATACCATTAAGTCAGTGCAATGATTCAAATACTAATTTAAATGGGAAATTGGAAAGTTTGTTCTAAACACTGTGGAGTGAAAAATCTTTCAAAGGAGAGCATAGCATTGACAGGTGATGTAAAACAGACAAAGGTGTAGATATAGAAAAAATATTTTGTGCAACTGTTTGGATACATCAAGATATGAACAGATTGTGTTCAATCTGTCAAAACATATTTTTCCTTTTTCTGATTATTTTTATTTTTAGAAGAAATTTTTGATGAAAAATGGAATTGTTGTGGGGTCCATGTGTTAATAAAACACTAAAACAGGTGTTTAAGAAACTAGAATCAGTAGAACAACTCACCTGCTTAATCATGAGTATTTAAAGGGATTGATGGAGTAGGGTACTTTGTTCTCCGAAGAACAGAACTCCTAATTTCTTTGTTAATTGGTATTATCTCATTCATTACAGTTATAATGAGTATTCACAAACAGCAAATCCTCTCTTTCTTATCTCTGTCAAAGCATATGGTCCTAGCAAAGGAACCAAGATAACAGTAGCCTGATGCAGATGTCCTCTAAATTCAGGATGCTGAGTGATTATGTCCAAGGGAGCTGAAATGAGCCTTAACAAAACTTAACACTTTATGTACTTGGTGTGGTCGTGAGGAACTAATGTAAAAGCCCATCTCTATTCATCCATCCTTAGATGAACTACAGGTAAGCACGTTATGGCTTTAAAGCAAAAGACTCCACGCCCTGAGTAATGCCTTTATTCCAAAAGTCACAGCCTTTTGTTATAATAAGGGATAGAACTTGTCAGAAATCTTCCAATAAAGTGTTTTTCATTGGAAAATGCCAGTTAGTAAGAAGCAGTATGGTTCATGAGTTTCTGTGGACCTCTTGATGAAATTAATTTTAAAACAAATCTAGATTTTCAAATATGAGCATTTATTTTTGAAACCACTTCCAGATGAAGCAACTCAATGCTTTTAAATATGAGCTAAAATACATCTCAGAAAGATAAAAATTATGAGAACTAAAAAATCATATAACAGTGATATATAATTTTTCTTAGCTATATTTATATCTATATTTATATTTACTTTTTCTTTGTGTCATGAATTCTGGGCCTAAATATGACATAGAAAAATGTTTCATATTCTCAAAATTTTAAATGGCAGGAAAATACTATTTTAGGATAAAAATTCATACTTTTTTCAGTGACATCCTGGTGTACCGACATGTCAAAACCCAGATCCCAAAAGATCAGCAGATATGTTTCTCTTGTTGATTTCATTGACCCATTAAATGCTTGTCTTTTTCTTGGTCATACAATCTTCCTCCATAATACTTTTATGTGGACCTGAGAGTCTAAATTCCTAATTTAAAGTTCCCTTGATCCTTGCACTTTGAACATTGTTAGTTGTGGTGCTATTTATCAAACATACAATTTTTGAAGTTCCTGCTGAAACTGCTTCCCAAGAGGAGTCTTTTCTTCTTCAGGCCTGACAGTACCATAAATTATTTTAAGATGTTATAACCTTCTGTATTTTCTGGTGAGTTATACTGCTAGTTAAAAAAGGCTCTGTGTTTCTGAGGAGCCTCCAATTTGATTGTTTGCTGGGAGCAACACTGTGAAGAGAAAATGCAGCTGTTGGTCTTGAGTTCTGATCTTGTCTCATAACAAATGATCTCAATTAAAGACAATTTGGGGAAGTCCATGGAAATATAGTCACTTATCAAACCCTGAGAAAGAAATGCTTTGAGAACACAATTTGACTTAATTTGCAAGATCGTAAAAAAAAATTCAGTACAAATATGGCAGAAGAACAAAGTCACACCAGGCAGAAGACAACACAAAGCAATGACTAGAAGACATTTTTTTTGCACTTGAAATTTCTTTCCCCATTTCATTAGCAATTTTCAAACTCCTTACTTGTAGTAAATGCTCGGATGAATGCTCATTTAGTTCTATCTAGTCTGTTTTGTTTCTCTAGGATCTATCCTTAATGCCAGTCGAGTAAGAACTTACAGGCAAGGCAAAGCACCTGAAAAGTTAAACAATTTTACATTGTGAAGGGAAACGTCCCTCCTGTCAAAACTCTGCTGGTTTTTGAGGCATGGAACTTTATCATCATTGCAATTATTATCATAGCTTCATTCAGCTTCCCCAGAATCATAAGAAAAGGGAGATGATGACATGATAAGAAGCAGTATTTGCTATAGTTATACTCATCCACAATGTAATAGCAGTTGCATAAAAGCTACCTAAAAATCAATGCACGTATTTGGGACAGAAATTAGTGTGTTACATCAGAAGCATTCTCCTAAGTTATTATAATTGTAAGCTGGTTTGCTGCTTCCTTAATTGTAAGCTGGTTTTCTGCTTCCTTCTTATTCACTATATTTCTGCTTTCAAAATTGCAGGTCCAAAGAGATACGAGGGCTGTGAAGTCTAAAAAATGCATTAATGGTTTGGTGAGGTCTTTTGTAAATGGATTGTAGACCAGTGGTGGAGCTCAGACAGAGGAATTTTTAACATTTCTAACTACTCAGGCTGAGAATAGAAGTAAATAAATGTAAACACAGTATCAATATCCATCTGATGAAAATAATTCTATAGAAAAAAAATCTATGAATCTCCATCAAATTTTACTCCTATTTTCAGAGCTAAGAGGAAAGAGCTTTGTTCAGTGAGAAGCTGGAAGATGCTTCTAGCCATGAGCCACTGGCATGATCCAGCAAAACCCCTCTTTGCTTCTTCCTTCCTCAGCCAATAATTCCGGCACGTGCTTAACACCCTGTGAGTGGATTTGGACACAATGACAAGGACTTCTGATAATCAAGGCCAAAATAGCTAATGCTGTATTTAATTGCCTCACTTTAAGGCTGGTTTAAAAATGTTTTTTGAGTTGCTCCCCAGGCTGCCTGGCATGTTTTCAGCTGCTACAAGCCAATAAATAACAAAAGTAACAATCATAATAAATAGTAAATATTTAATATTGTAAGAACAACATTGCTGAGTACACAGTATTTTGAGTGACAGATGTGTATTTGTTAGTGATATTAACTAAATAGAGTGCCTTGCAGTTTCTTTAATAGCCACAGAATTAATCACACAGATTAATAATGTTGCCATGCACAGCAGGAAAATGATTTCTTCTCAGCACTGACTTTCTTTTTGCTAAAAATGTTTTCAGCCAAAATATGTGGTGACACACGAACAAGTTCCCGAGCTTCTTAAAATTGATTTTCAAAGATTTTACATATGCACTTCAGAGACTGAGTTTTCCTATTCAAGTGAGAATGTGGTCCTTCTGCTGAGAAGCCAAGAACTGTTACTCAGCTCCCTGCCTAGTGCAGTGGGGATTGCTCATCTGATGCTGGAGAATAGGAGTGGGAATTTCTCCACCCAAACACATCCTACAGTATGTGTAAAACAGCAGTTTGTGAGAAAGGATTAAATATTTTTCTCTTGCTCAAGAGAAATACCTCTTGAATATGAAGGTGATTGAGATTTAGGAAGCATGCACAGCATAGAAGTGCCTCAGCTAATTCTTGATGTAGTAGACAGAAGGGAAATTAGCACAGCAGTGTGCCAAGGCCAACACAACCTGTCCTTGGGAAGGGGCTCTGTGCACTGCCTTTTTCCCTGGCCAGACTATAAAGGAGATAAACTTGCCTATACCAAAGCCAAGGGTTGTATTTTGTTGAGCAAACTTTTCCTTCTGTGCTATCCCTGCAATTGCAGATGTTTTGACATGAAGATGATGCAGATTGAATGGATGACTTGGTATCCAGTCAGATTCTGAGTAATAATGGCTTTGGCATGAAAACAGGAGTTTGAAAAGTCAGGTTGTGCGTTCAAAAATCTGTATTTGATGCATCATTTTCTGGGCCATATAAAGGCCAGTTGAAACTGTATCCAGTGACAACTGTGTTATCCTGCGGGATCAAAGTACCATGTAACACCAAGTACTAAATAAATTATGGTTGGACTGCTGGGAGAGAAAGGAAGGTCACGAGCTTGCTATAAGAAAGCTTTGCTTTGGAGTTAACAGTCTGCAGTAGCTTGAAATGAGGCAAACAACCAGCTAAATTGAAGGCAGTGTTTTGTGCATACATTAAGTGCCAGGAGAGTTCTACATACACTCAGAAGCTTGCATTACCTTTTGAAATGAGGAAAATAAAGTGGATTTCCTTTGAAAATGGAAATTAAAAAAAAGAAACAAAAAAACAAGCAACAACAGTAACAACAAAAAAACCCCAAAAAATCTCTAACAAACCAAAAAAAACCAAACAAAAAAACAAACCAAAACCAAACCTCTTGTGCTACAGGTATGCTATGAAGCAATTGCTTTGCAAATAAGTCCTTCTAACAACCATATTGAATAGTAAGTCACACGTCAAGCAGCTTTACATCAAAGTAAAATTCCAAAATACAGTGAAATTCCACTAGAAGGGAGTGATACATTTAAAGACGTGATTTCTATCAATGATGAAAGATTGCACTATTTCTTTTGGGGAGTCTTATAATAAACCTTATTTAAAAAACTAAAATAAATAAACAAACAAATAAATGCAAGAAGGAATGGTTGAATGAAAGGTATCGCTTATGAAGTATTTTCAATCATAACAAAATTGGATTTCCATCACATGTAAAAATTCATTTTTTAAAATTTCCCTCATAAAAATCTGCATTTAAAAAAACCCCAAAAAACCCTTTGCCAAAATTTGTATTCTTCCGCACAGAATTTGAGGGTCTAAGGAGGGAAAGCAAACAGACAATAGTTTTATTGAAATGGAAAGAAAGAATTTCAGTGGATTCAGTATCATTCACTTCTCAGACAAAAAGAAAATAGCCTGTTCTTCAGTTTTAAAAAGAGATTATTTGTCTGAAAGTTTGACCAACAGTAAGAGAGAAACTTTACATTGCTTCCTGGGGTCCAAAGAATCATTTAAACTGGAGGAAGTCCTAAAATATCCCTTGATTACCATCAATGACATCTATAAAGAACTTTATCCATGTTTTGTCCATTCTGGTGGCAGTGGGCAAAAAGAAATCAGTGATTCATTGGTAGTATAGCCCCTAACATTCCTCCAGCCCTCCTCATCATTAATTTTCCATTATCTGTTGTTCTCTAGGCTCAGGAAAGGGCAGCACTGAGCCCCACTGAGTGAAGATGTTCTGCAGTGAATGGGCAGCAGAAAAGCAGATGAACTAAGGGCCTGCCCAAAGCTCATTGCAGTAAATCAGATTTCTTTTATCCCAAAGACTGGCTGAAGCCTGTCTGTGTCCTCCTAGATTCCCCAATCCCTGGCACACCCAAGCTGCTGCCACAGTGCATCAGTGCTGTCTGTTGGAGCTGTGAACCAGCCTTTGAATCAGCGCGCTTCGGGAAGAGCTGCAACTTTACGTTGGTTGGTACATTTTAAGGAACATGGGAAAAATAGTTGAGAATTTGATTTCTACAGCTCTAGGAAAGTGTTTTGTCCTTTCACACAATCGTGGAAAAGTCTCAAGAATAAATCAAAATATTGTTATTGTGGTGAAGAGAACAGGCGAGTCTGCCTCTATTCACAGGAAGAATGAATTTTAAATTACACAGGTCAGACACTTAGATTGCTCAAATGTGATATCTTAATTTTTTATTGTCTTTTGGAGGAAGGAAACCTTGTTTCATCCCATTCAAAATCTAAAAGTTGTAATAGGTGCTTTGAATGTGGAACCATATCATTATTTTTTCATATTCCTGAAGAAAAAAAAGAGTGAACAAAGAAACAGGGCAGTGGAGCTGACTGTGTTCCTGGTCCTCATAGACCTTCAGAGGGATGGATGTGTGCTAAGTTCAACCCTGCACCATCTTGTCTCAGCTCACCCTGCAGCCAATGAAGAGCACAGATTAATCACTCAGAAAGCGATTGTTCCTCTCCAGACACCAGTGCATGTGCTGATCATAAAGTAGGTACAGCAGAAACTTCTGAATTGCTCCTTCTTCTCTCCACTGAATATAGAAGAATACTAGAAAGCTAGATTGATCTAGGCACTGATTTAGTTAGCAAATATGAAGTTGTTGTGATATTAAATTTTTACTCAAATTTAATTTACTTAATTAATTTTACTTAAATTATCCCTGTCACAAAAACTGAATGGCTGCCTCCAGGTTTTCAGAATCCTGTAGCTGAGGTGAGAGGCTGTCAGGGTCATTACAAAACTGTGAACAGGATCTAAGATCCCTAATCAGATCTCTAAGGAGATCTAAGTAATGCTGCAAATCAGCAAACTTCATCATATTTTTCTGCAAGAGTTTACCTAGCCAGGAAACCTAATCATTCACAGCTCTGTAAGGCAGGATTTCTTTAAGTGATAGCTAGGGGGGCAGAACAAATATCTGGGATATCACTCATGGAATATGTGGGAACACAGAAAAAACTCATCAGTCTCATATGCTACCTGGAATGAGAAATTAAGTCAAAGAAGAAACAATAAAACTCTTGGGAATGTTCTCAAAGTTTCCTTACGGCATCTCTCATATGTTCTTATGGCCAATAGAACTTTCATTCTGTACTGACCAAGCACTGGAACAGGTTGCCCAGAGAGGTGTGGAGTTTCCCTCACTGGAGATATTCCAGAACCACCTGGATGCAATTCTGTGCTCTGGGATAATCCTGCTTGAGCAGGAAGGTTGTACCAGATGACCCACTGTGCTCCTTTCCAACCTGACCTGACCTGTTCTGTGATCTGGGCATTCCCCTCCATCATTAAATGCTCTGTTAGCAAAATAGTGATAGAACCGTGGTGCAGTGGCAATCTGCTGCCAGGTCTTCTGGCAGTTCATTACCCTGTTCTTCCTTAGCTTGTCTGCTCTTGAGAATCTAATGATTATCATCATTAGAGTTCTGCATGGATTTATGACCTCTTCCACAAGTCCCTAAACAAACAGATTAAACAGCTGCAGAATTTCCCTAGGTAAGTGAAGAGGAAAATGCCACAAACCTTTCCTGTTTACTCAAGAACAGACACACAGTGTTTGTTTGGCACTTCTCTCTTTATTTGCTTGCAAAAATAATGAGCCCTTTCCTTGTAAGATATTTTCCCAGATTATGAAGAAGTAGAAAGATTCTGAGCTCTAGTTCACATTTGTCACAGAAACTAATGGATATGTGAACTTCTGCAAGTTTATGCAGACTTCTGAGTCCATGGAGCTTTTGCCTCTCCTCACTGCCTTAGCTCAGTGGAATTAACCATGTATTCTTTTAAACTAATTTAATGTGAGGCAACTCAATTTTAGACTTAAAATTCAAGGTGAATCAGGAAAATCTACTTCAAATGAGAGTTTTCTGGCTTACCTAAGTTAAAGAAATAATAGGTTTGTATGTTGTAGAAAGGGATAAGTAAAGAGATCTTCATGAACCAGGATCAATTACTCTTGGTTTTCAGAGCACAGAAGTGTTTTGAAGGGACTGGTGATAGTTTGTGCATTCCATATGTAGCTCCAGATCAGGGTATACAGATTGCACAAACCTCCCTGCCAGAGCGGGTTCAGAATAAGCTGTATGCAATCATCTCATCTGATACTGACCCATGTTTTGGTTTATTCATATACCTGTGACATTGTTTTGACTGAGATGGGTACAGAGAATGGACCTTCTGGTGTTCACTTCCTTTCTGGCTCTCCAAAATGTTGATAGGCTCCATGGCAACAAATAGGTATCAGGGATGTTATCAAGAGCTTAAAATAGAACTTTCTTTAGAGCATTTTTGGTTTTTTAAATATATTTTAAATATATTCTCTTACTGCACAACTTATCTGAATGGGAGATTGAACTCTGAACTGCTCTTTATGGAGATGCAAACTAAAATCTAGAGTAGCTGTGACATGTTAAATAAAATTATTCCATGCCTTTATTTAGGGAAATTATCTAGCATGATTTTTAAACAACTACAAAAACACCTGGAACCTCATCCCAGATAAATTTTTAATTTATGGTAACATGTCCATGTTATGCTCCTGCTTTTCCCGCCATTATAGTCAGGAGGGAGGACACAGCTGAGGTAATTTAGTGCATCTTTTTTTCCAAGGGTCATGAAACAATTACATCACAAAACATCACTGTGCCTTCATGAGCACTGATGTTAAAAAATTATATAGTAGCAACAATTACTGCAATCAGACTCTATCCTCGACAGTGTGTATATAAACCCCTTAGGAAGAATTTAGCTGCACAGAGAGATGACTGGAGTTGAAAACAGACCAAATTGCTGAGTCTGTATAGCAGAAGAATAAGAGAACCAGGTAGAGTATACAGAAATTCTGTTTCATAGTCTGCTACAGATGATAATATAATTTCCCCTAAAATACTCATTTAAACCTAGATAGAAAGATGTGATTTTTGAGAAAACTCTCCTCATAGGTTTTTACTGTCCTTCAAATCCATGCAATTTTCTCCAGTTTTACTTCCCATGTGACTGATACTGCTTTGGTGTATGTTACTTCTAGCTCCATTGCTTATGATGATGTGGCAATTGAAAATATACTGTTAAATGTCTGAGTGTTCCCTTGATTTTAATGGGATCTAGATTAAATGGCAGTAATAAGCATCCCTTTGTGCACAATTCTTCCAGAAGAGTCGCAAAAGTAGTACTAAAAAGCCATCTCTCAAAAACTGTAACTTCAAAGTAAGGTAGGAGCTTCATTGTGGTTTCTTTTTTATCCAATGCCCTATTAACTCTATTAAGCTTGAAACTTCAAATCACTTACTACTTCTTTGACCTGACCAACCAAAATGCTACTTGTTCTGTTGTCTGGAGGGAGCTGGAAACTGCCTTTTGCCTTTTGCTACAGTTTTTAATTCTACTTCACTGACAAAATTCAGCATAAGGGAGCAGAAACTTGAGTTTTTATCTGCTTTGTTCATTCTCAGCAAAATCTGAAGCTAGTTCCCAAAGCCTTTTTGTTTAAACTGGTTCATTAAAACAAAAAAAAATACATAGGATTTCTTCAGTCTTGTTTGTTGTGGAGTTGCTTCAGGGGCTCCTATGGGGAAATGGTTATGACAGCTTTGATGAAGAAATACAGTAATATAGAGATTTTGTAGCTGATTTTTCAGAAAATCAGCTTCTTCACTAGTGATTATAAAATATACAATTCATCGAAGCACAGAGAATTTCAGAATTCCCCAGTGCTCTTCATGGGAGACTGTAAAAATAAATAATCCAGACTCAAAAAACCAAACCAAACCAGATGAAAAACCAAAAAACCCCAAACGAACCAAAACCCACAAAACTCTTAAGGTATGTAGTAAAAAAGTGACATTATCATAGAAAAAGAGGGAATCTTCATGTTTAGGTTTCTCTTCCTTATGCACCTCTTTGTGCATGTTATTCATGTCTAACCATATGCCTGTAATATCTTAATTGATGATTTCAGCTATTGAAAACACATGGTTTCATTTGTACCAGAAAGACAACACTCTCCAACAATGTAAATAAATATTTCAACTCGTGCTACGACCTGTGGATGGTTCAGATCAGCCCCTCATACCCTTCTTTTACCATTGTCATGCTGCTCTTCATGCTGATCACACTCTACAGTCTTTATTGTGCTGTTTGATAAGAGATTTCACTTCTCTCTTTCCAATCTCTTCCACAAACTGGCTTAGCTATGGTACCCTCTCACCATAGATGTCTCTCCATCATACTATCTATTCCTACACCTCTGCTAAATCAGTAAATAAGTATACAGCTGAGAGCTATGTAAAACAAAAGTTATATGATCAGCTTTCTGTATAAACTCAATGATCTCTTCTCATATTTAGTCTCACCTCTCTTGGCTCTGAAAGCCCATTACGGCTAATGATAGAAAAAAACTGAAATAGCTTAATATTGTTTAGTTTAGAGACGAACAGAGTTGGAAAAATCACAATATAGAGAGATGTGACCTGAGGCAGGTAAATCTGACATTCTTATTTACTTTCCCAGAACAAAGAAATTATTCTGTCCAGATGTAAAATGCAGGGGATAAATTACTGCTCCACAGAGCACGCTCTGGGCCTCACTGCCTCGAGATATTGAGGGCAAGACAAAATTGCTGCTTACAGAATTGGCCAGTATAAACATAATGCCATGAAGAAGGAGAAATATGGTGGTGAGCAGAACAGCCAGCAAATGTGGGGGATCTCCTTTTATTTATTATAAGCCACTCCAGCCCTGGCAGCTCTGTTTACCCACACCATGCTGGACTCTGTAATTATGACCAGATATATTCCCTTTAGGCAGCTCAAATTGCCTAAACCAAGGTGAAATTAAACTGCAGTTTATTGTCCTTGGGATCATTAATTTTCCAAAGAGGTGCAAACAAATATGTAGGGGACTGGTCCTAACAACTAGAGCCACCTTACATTTTTATAAGCTTCTGACTGCATTTTAAGAAATGAGGATAATAAGATACTGGAAAGGCTGAGATCCCTAAATCTATGTCATTGAAACCACCATCAGTATTACCATGCATAGGTGCCCCATTGGTCAAGAAGCCTAAAAGGATGCAGACCAGCTCATGTATTTGTCACTGCCTGCTGCCTTCAGCTGGTGAAGCACCTTCACCATAGAAGCCTTTATATGTCTTCCTAACAAATACAGGACACAGCTCTGAAAACTACTAAGGCCCATATGCCTTATGACCATTAAGGCAATCACCAGTTGGGGCCAGTCCTGTTTAATGCCTTTATCAATGATCTGGACTATGGGATCCAGTAATCACAGTAGGTTTGCTGACAACACCAAGTTGGGTGGAACTGTCAATCTGTTGGAGGGAAGGAAGGCTCTGCAGAGGGGTCTGGACAGTCTGAATCAATGGGCCAAGGTCAACAGTGTGAAGTTCAGCAAGGTGAAGTTCTGGGTCCTATCCTTGGGTCAGTACAACTCCATGCAATGCTAAGGCTGGGGCAGAGTGCCTGGAAAGGTGCCCAGTGGAAAAGGATCTGGGGTTGCTGACTGGCAGCAGCTGAACATGAGCCATCTGTGCCCGAGTGGCCAAGAAGGCCAATGGCACCTGGCCTGTACCAGCAATAGTGTGGCCAGCAGGAGCTCTTGATTGTCCCCCTGTACTCAGCACTGGTGAGACTGCACTTGGAGTGCTGTGTTTAGTGTTGGGCCCCTCACTGCAAGGAAGACACTGAGGCATGGAAGCATGTCCAGAGAAGGGCAGTGGAGCTGAGGAAGGATTTGAAGCACCAGTCTGATGAGGGGCGACTGAGGGAACTGGAGTTGTTTTGCCTGAAGGAAAGGAGGCTCAAAAGAGACATTATCAATCTCTATAACTACCTGAGTAAAGTAACAAGCAATAGAACAAGAGGAAATTGCCTCAAGTTGTGCCAGGGGAGGCTTAGATTGCATATTAGGAATAATTTCCTCCCCCAAGGGGTTTTCAAGCACTGAACAGGCTGCTCAGGGAAGTGGTTGAGTTGCCATGCCTGGGTAAATGTGGCACTTGGGGACATGGTTTAGTGGTGGGCTTGTCAGTCCTGGGTTAATGGNTTTAGTGGGGTGCTTGTCAGTCCTGGGTTAATGGTTGGACTTGCTCTTAAATGCCTATTCCAACTTAAATGCTTCTGCGATTCTGTTATTATTGTTAATTGTGGCCTTCCACAGCTGCAGGATCATATGCAGGGAGGTCACAGCTGCTGGTGACCAGCAGAAAAGATTCAGTGAGACAGGTCTGTGCTTGGTTAAACTCAGGAATCCATTTATTGCACCAACACTGGAACCACCAGTCCCACCCCACTCAGTTTAACCCACAGACAGAGAACCTCGAGCATGGGCAGGTTTTATAGAGGAAGGGTGGAGTTTTTCTTTTCCCAGGCTTAGAGGACACATCTCCCAAGGCAGAGGGGTGGAGTCCACTTTTCCAGGTTTTAAAGCCACACCTCTCACTTTAACAATGCCTGTCTAAAAATCAAATCCCTGCCTCTTTGGGCAGGGGCAATCCACAGTTAATATTTAACATAAGCTTTGAAGATGAGAGAAACATGTTTCTGACACAGATAGCCTTAAACTCCCTCTTGGGCTGCACTCTGCAGAGAGATCTGTGACTTTACTGCGGCAGGTCAGTGTATAATGGGGTACAAGCAGGTGAATTGTTCAACCATTAATTTTGTGTTAGTCCATAAAGCACTTATAAAGCATCTGTGAAATTTATACCCTTGGTCTGCCTTTTCATTATTTCAATACTAGTTTATGGTCAGCAAAAATACCCCTGATTTTCAGAGAATAAAAATAATAATAATCTATGAAAAAGTGAGACCTAATTATAAATTAACTGTACAGGTAACATCATTTACATTAGAATCTAGTGGTGTTGCTTATTATTATGAATCTCATAATTTTTAGACTATAAGTTTCAGTTTTTCACTTTTGTTCAGAATCAGTAAAATTACAATGTTTTACAAATTTTAATAACAACGAAGTTTGATAAGAGCCAACACTATTAGTGTGCTGGTGAAAGTTAAGATGCCCATCTAAGAGGAAGGCACTGAAATCTCGTTTGATGATTTTCTTGTCTGAGATGTAGGCAAGGTATCATATTAACATTCAAAATTTTAAAGGAATAAAAAAATTGTGAACTTTTTCTCAGTTCACCTCATTTTTAAAAATTGTTCTCCAAAAAAGGGAGGGCAACAAGATGTAATTTCATCTTACACTGCTGCAAAGACTCCCAGAATAGATGTCCGTGGTGTGTGCCCAGATTCAGATCTTCCATGGTCCCATAATAACCTGGGTACCATGAGCAAGCTTTGGATCTGCCCCGTTTACTCTTAAGCCACAGTCAGGCTGTTTGATTTCCAAAATGCTAAGTCACAGGTATTACAGAGTGCTTTTACTGCAAACCTCTGCTTTCCCACTATATGCATTCACACCGAGACTCTGACTTACCATTATTTACCTGCCACTACCTAACGTACCAGGTGACTGCTCCAATACCTAAAATATGAAATTTCTGCAGAGTTTCAGAATAAATGCAGGGATACTGAAAAAGAACAATAGTGTGGCTCACCTATAGCAATACAAATGACAAGTTTGGACAATCTGGATAGTTTGAGCAAAATCTGGCCCATTTCCCTCCTTTCTCCTCTTCCATCTTTTGTCATATTGACATTACCTGTTTTAACTCAGGCAGTATCCATGATCACAGTAATTATCTGAATGTTTAGAGCTCAGATTAGTAAACAGTGGTTTCTTATTAACAGCTTTTGTCAGGTACTTACAAATTACTAACAATTCAAAACATTTTCTGTGTGCCTGCAGTTTCTCCCAAGGTAGGCAGGCACTCCAAGTTTCAGTTTCAAGTCTGACTGCAAAATGCCTGTCATTTATCTCTAGGTCAGAATTCAAAGCAGAAAGAACACAGAGACAGAAAAGCTTTGTATTTCTGTGCTTTTTATTTTTTTTTCTTTCCATATTTTTTTACATAGGCTATATCTGTTTATTAGCTACACTTATTAAAGTCTAGAAACTCCTGTTGAGTCAGTGGAATAATCAGAGATCAGTATCACTGTAACCAAAAGCACAATATAATTTGTTATTTTCTATTGACATAGGAAGCACCATGAATATTTACCACACTGAATAAATACATTGCACTCAGATAGTGCTACCTTGTATTTCTAAAGTGCACTATGCATATATAACTATACTCAGAATAATAGTTATAAAGAACCACATACCACATTCAGTTCTAATGCAGAACATCTCATTATATCAGACTGCTTGGAAAACTGCTTGAAAAAAAAGAAATATTGTTGGGAGAATTCTGGTTTATTAAATGATGTGCTATACTTGTATAAACAAATGCATATGGGAAGGAAGTTTCAAAAACAAAACCTCTCATGAATTAGTCCAAATTTTTTAATGAGCCTGACAATTTTCTAGTTCTTATCACTGCTAAGGTTTGCATTTTGTTTTTATTCTGAGTACTGGCCTCTTCCATTTTATGCAAATATAGATGATTGTAAATACGGACACATACACTTGCATAAGGATCCTTAATAAAAGATGGCAAATAAAATCTTTTATGAAGGTCTGTGTGTACAATTTATAATAATACACCAAATGAGAAACAAAAAACATTGGCAGGAGTTCCTTCATCTGTCTGACAAGAACAAAGGAGATAGCAGAAGATGACACATAAAGAAGATTTTAAATGCATAGTACAATCTCGAAAACAAATCTTAGAATAACACCTCACTTGTACAAAGGAGACACAACTCAAATCATCAGGTGCTCCTTTTAAAGAGAGAGATGGCTATCTGATGATCTTTCTCCCCCTGATAGATTATCTGACCTCTGTGAAGGATGATCCTTGGATTTTTCTACCAAGTTCAAGTAATTTCCTAATTTTGTTTCTGTATCATGTGCTGTTAAACACCAAAGAGGTCTGACAATACCAAACATGTCACAGCTGAAACTGGGGACTTCTCATTCAAAGCTGCTTTTTTTTAAATTCTAAAATTTCTTAAATAATATGCAAAATAGAACATTGAATTTTATTGTGTTCTTTGCAATAGAAACAGAGTAAAGCTCATTATCTGGTGGCCCCAAACCTGCCATGACAGATCCAGGTACCATCTCTGTTGACAGGAATGAACTATGTGACAATGTCAAAAATCATAGGCAACCCTTTTTCTGTCCAGACTGGGAGAGTGGTGGGAAGAAATAAACTCTGATAAGGCAGAGGAGGATGTCTGTAAATCACAGAGACAGGGTCAGCAGGAGGAGCAGCCAGAGGGGACCTCTGCTTTGCCATCCATTCCCCCTCAGCTCATCTGTGTTCCTGTCCCACCTCTGTAGTTGGGAGGGGTGGGATCCTTCAGCTCACTGAACCCTCCAAGAGGTTTGAATCTTAGAATGATGCAAAGACAGACCAGGCATAGCTTTTGATAGACACATAATATGATTCTGGATTCTAGAGCTGACAGATAATAGACCATTAAAATGTTAAATGGTGTTAAAGACCATTCTTCATTCCCATTATCTTGCCCAGCTCCAGAAGATGTGTAATTCTCATGGTCTTTTTCCTTTGATCTGTAGGGTGGTGCAGAGGTCTCAGTTCCCTCACTCTGAGAATACAGCTCCATTTTCAGCTTTCTAAAGCTGGAAAAGATTGAGGCACAGGCTCAAGGATGAACTTTAGTTTGTCCCAGGACACAGGTGATCATTAGGAGATACTCTTTACTGGCATGTTGAGACTGGGGAGAGGAAAGTTGCTGCAGCTTATTGTCTGCTTTGCTTTATTTTACTTCATGGGAAGAGTGCTGGAAGTGGGACTAGACAACCTTTAAAGGCTCCTTCCAATCCAAACCATTCTATAAAGAGGGGTTTTTGCACTAACATTATTTCCCAGTGTAATGGTGAGGACAGATATTCTTATAGAGAAGCTTGAAAACAAATGTGAAATTCTGCAGGATTTGCTGGTATAAGAACTTCCAAGAACTTCCAGGGGCTGCAGTCCAAGCAGACAGAGTTGAGCTTTCTGGCCCTGTGTGTGGTATTCTCCATCCTTTTGGAGGACCATTTGAAATCTTTTCATGTGGAGCATGTGCCATACAAGTTATTCTGGGTACTGCAGTGCCTGGATACATCCTGTTATAAGACATGTCACAAATTCTAGGGCTGGGTAAAAGTCTAAATAATTTGTTTGATTGTAAGATATGTTCAATCTAAGTTTTTTAAATTTTTTTTAAATGTGGTCATAAACGTGATCTTACAGATTTTATAGTGATGTTGGAAATTTTAGTAACCTCTAATCTGTAGGGAATGGATTAGAATTTCCTAATCTGCTTCAAATGAAATGAGTGGGGTAAATTCAATTCCACTTTCCTTAATGGTTTAATGAGTCTTTTAGAAGCAGATTAAGGAAAAGTCATGGAACCTCAGTGTCCAGTGGAGAGACAGTAAGAAGTATTTCATAATGATTTGCAGAATGAGCATTTATTTGACTGCTATCCTGTGCAGGGTCTTGTTTCACTAAAGAGGATTCAGGACTGCAGTAATTTTCATATTATGTTTCATTGAAACATTTAAGTGTGAAGTTGTCCCTGTTCTGAAGTCCTTTCCAGTTTTCTCTCCATATCATATTTTGTATGAACTGCCAAGAGGTCAACTCATTGTTCCCAATATGTCCTGATCTCCACTTTACTTGATACATTTTCAGGAAAGCACTTAGAGCTTTTCTGTCCTTCTGTCCTGCTTCTGGGAGGTGTTTCCCAAGGAACACACAAAGCCACTTCATTGTCCTCTATTGGTTCATCTGTTGAGATATTTTTCAGACGTCTGATACAAAAACTATCCACAACAGATAAATTGTCAGACCATGAATTATCCTTCTGTCAAATATTCTTAGATTCTGTTTTGCTGTTCACCTATTTTCTCTTATTTTATTTTTCTCATTAAATTGGAATGAACACTTTTTTCATTCCATATTCTTATGCTATGTTCACAGAATCCTGCCTTAAGTTTAAAATGTATGAAGACTCTGATAGTACCACATAATGACCATAAGTGCATTAAATGCTCTGTACCATACATTCTCTGTGCACCTGGGATCTTGCCATGGGAATATTAGAGCAGTCCTAGCATTTCACATGCTGCTTGTATTTGATGTTCCAGTTGTTTTTTCATGACAGCTGGACTGTTCAGAAAGCATTTCTGGTAGACAATGCTAAAATATTCACTGGTACCTTGATGTAATTCAAACTTACATTTGCAAATTGCTTTCTTCCTTCTTAATTCCAAATGTCAGAGAGAAAATAATAAGTGTATGTCACCTTAATATTTGCTATGCTACTTCTCTTAAAATATTGGAATTGTGATGTATGCACATTTTTAAATTAGACTCCAATTATCTACAGTTAAATTAGGAATTGCATAGTGCTATAATACCAGCCTGCTGCCATACAAAACTGCAAACATTTGATTTTCAGAGCAGCTTGATACAATTGAATTGATACATAAGAAATTATGATTTTCCTGGTCTTGGGCCTATATGTAGAACAGCTGTGTGAAAGGGATGCCAATTAGACTGCTGGGCAGGTAGTGCTGAAGATGAAGCTTTGTAGCAGCTCAGAAGCATGTTCCTGCTACATGATTTCTTGTTCAATGCTTGTCTGAGATCTCAGTAAGTCTCATATGTATTTTGGTATCACTGTTTTTCAATCAATGAAACCATTTATATAAAAGGACCTCTCCAAAAGCAGACTGGCTGAGCAGATCTGACTGAGGCTGGCATAAGCAATGAAGACAACCTATTTCATTGATGATCTCCTGATTTCTGTTGTAATTATAAAAGGATAATAATGATCTATGAAGCTGCTTTTGGAAGTGAGCATTTCAGTTTCAACTGCTTGAATTCCTGCTTTGTCTTTTTTTTGTTTTGGTTTGTTTTTTTTTAATCTTTTCAGTATACTTTAGGAAATAAAAGGAAAAATTGTATCTCAAAGAGTGAACAGAGTTTTAGCAGAATACCTGAGAACAGGCATAAATATAAGCTCATAAGTAGTCTTGTTGTGTGACATTCCTGAAGTTCTTGTGCACTTGAGTATATACTCTTAAATTGGTGTCAAAAAGAAGTTTGTAAGGCCTGAAGAACTAGACTAGGTGTCAGAAGTTCATTATCTAATTTGTCACATTAATAGAGGCAATTACTGCAACCCTGTTCTTCTTCTATACTGATCTTATTCCTACTGAAGTCGAAGGGGGATTTTGTCAGATGAATCCATCATGAGCCAAATCAGGCACTTTTATTCATATGCAGATAAACAGAGAGACAGTGGTGTTCTCTGTTTAGTTGTGAAGGATGGGTGCTGGAGTTGAAAAAGATATATTCAGCTAAATCCTTTTTAGGAGACTTACATTTTCAAATTCCTTTTCTTGCTTCTATTCCTGTATTGCATGAGTCAGTGGAAACATCAATAAATCAACAGATATATAAACCTCTGATGTTCTTATTAAAATGTAAATTGATAAAATAGACTAATGAATAACAAACTTTAGACATTAATCACTGAGAAATTAGAGTGGTTTGCAGTTTCTAATTGTAAAATGGAGGAATTGTTTTATTGAAAAAATCCTTAAAGACTAAAGAGTTGGTAGCATTCCTCCACTGTGATGCTGGCACCTTAGAAGTGTGGCACACACCAGAAAGCTCAGCTTTATCAATTTGATTTCCCAATGACCACCTTGCCACAGTGGTGAATTGATTGCTGATCAAATTAACAGATCAGCACTGTCTTGGCCACATCATGCTTTCAGGCCCAAGCCCAAAATGCAGACAGGTTATGCCTTAACGCCATCCTTTTTGACAGGCAGTGACACACCAGCTATGTCTGTCAGCATCCCATTCTTGCTGCCACAAATTGCATGGAACCGTTTTGCTGTGCCTGACGGGCAGAGGTTTGATGCTGTCTTTAGAACAAGCAATCTGGCACAGCCAAATTAAGGGTGTGGTCCGTCACCAGTGGGGAATTAGCAATTACATTCCGTTCGCACAATTCCAGCCTCCAGGCTGCTTCCCTCTGTTAAAGCATATCGGCACCTGCCGATTCCTGCAGGTTTTTGTTTTCCGTGATATAAGAGCGGCAGCTGCGACATAGCGAGTGCTTTAAGCACGACGGCACTGTCGCCGGTGATCGCCTTCCCCATCTGAAAGGGATAAATCGACGTCCTGTGCTGGGACAGTGCCGAGAAGCCGCTCTCACACGCGGCCACCGTGTGG
>VWYI01042072.1:41235-76368 GCA_013399455.1 Anthoscopus minutus
TGCTGCTGCTGCTGCTGCTGCTGCAGGCATGCACGGCGCCCTGCCGAGCCAGCGGCAGCCACAGAGCCGACAGCACAACGCTGTGCCTGGCACAAGGGTGTGCTTCAACAGAATTACTCCCCCTAGCTTGTTTTAAAACTAAGTTTATCACTGGGTTCTGCTGGGACATAGAGGCCCAGGTCCTGGCTTGATATAAATCAAGTGTAGGAGTCTGTAAATCAATAGAGCTACATCAATATACACCAGCTGTGGGAGCCATTAGATTTACACCGGCAGATCTGCTCTGTACTGCTGCATTTTTTCTTCACATTGGCAAGATGAAACTTAGAGATCATAGATGTTTTTCAGGACCTGAAAAATCTAGATTTCTTTATTGATAATTAGTTATTCTAGAGGTACTTTAAAGTGAAATTTCCCCATGGACTTTGTTGGGACGAGTATGAACAGAACTGATAGAGAAAAGAAGGAGAAATGTGCAAAATCATTGCCACTAGTTTCCTGCTTTTCTCTTTTCTGAGGAAAAAACTGAAATGCCCAAAATGCTCTAAAGCTGATCAAATGTAAAGAATAGTTTACTTTTGAGGAGTGGCAAAAATAACTAGGACTCAGGCCTCAAAAAGAGGCATTGGTTGCAGGATCATAAGTAGGTCAGGGAAAGTCTATGAAAAATGATTGTTCACTGCTTCATAAAACACAAAATTTGGACAAATCTAATTAAATGTTCAAGTGATGTGTTCTGAACAAAGAGCAGATAGCATTTTGCAGGATGTATATGCTGCAAGAAGGACGTGCATCCCACAAAATGCTTTTGACAAATGCGGGAACAAAAAATTACACAAAGACTGTCAAACACCAAGACATTACCTCTGACTCAGAACGTTTCTGAGATGCAGACTGGGTGAAATCTGGAAAGACACAGTGAGAACACATTCATTACCCTTTTCTTGATTTTACACTCTGTATATTCTTTCTCAAGTATCTGTCACAAGCTGGGACAGGGGGAGCTGAGCCCAGTCTGACCAGCTGTGCCTGTCCTGATGTTCTGGTGTTTATGGTCTCGTGTGGCTGATATCACATGCTTTTGACACTGCACTGAGTCAGTGCTTCCCGTGCTTCGAGGCTGGCAGGATTTACCTCACTGACAGAAGCACAGCACCTAATGAAATGTGTCTGGAGGGTGTTCTGTGGCCCGTGAACATTGGCAAACTCAAATTCCTCACAATGGTTAATTCGTAGTGGGCAACAAATACCCCACTTACTTCTAAAAATAGTTTTAAAAAATTTGCTACACTTGAGGTGACAATAATGGTGTAGCTCAATAGGCAGAAATAATCTAAATCCTCAGCACCATAAAAAGAAGTAGTTTCATAAAATAACTTAGATTAAGAACAAAAGCAAGCTATAAAAATAGCTCATTAATGTTTCATGACTGAGGGACACTGCTAACAAGTACTAAATGTAGGAAAGTCAGGAAACAAATAGTAATTTCTACATCAATATTTAATCAGAAAATTTATCTTAGTTGCTGTTTCCTCCCATTATTTTTACTTTTTGGGGGCAGTGCTGCTTGTGGAGTATCTATCGGATCAAACAGTTCTGTGGTAGTGTGGTACTGATATGTAATGACATAATGAACAGTGGTTGGAAGGGCAGGTAGGGTTAATTTTTACATATACAACGATTTTTAAAGTGAAAGCAAGAAGAAAGGCCAGATTTGTAGTGCTGAGAGTTTTTTGAGGGCTACTTGTTTCATAGTGTCTTATTATGTCTCATTTTGTTAAGGAACCTAGTAGCAACCATAAACAATAGTGAGTTGTTTGGGCTTTTTTTTTGCCTTTTGCTGCTGAGATACCACAGCTATTTTTCTTCTTGCTTGTGAGCATCACAGTTTTTAATGGCTTTGTGCTGGCAACATTATTAGGAAAAACTTTGAAGCATGTTTTGAAAATAGAAAAGGTCAAAGAGTAAACATCTCCAAAATACTGCAGTAATTAGGGAGCCTAGCTTTCTTCAGCCTTTAATTAAATTTTTAATTTTATCTTCAGAGTTTTGCCAAGATTAAATAAAAAATTGTGGTTGAGCAGAGACTTAAACCAGATCATCTGAACTCCTCTGTGTCTTATGGGACTCATGCTAAGCATTTGGGCCCTCTAAAGAATTAGGATTTCCATTACTGGAAACATTGTGCTTTGAATTGGTCTTTTTTAGCAGTTTCTGCTCTATCAGGAACATCTTTCATTTCCTACATTTACCTCTGCTGCTCCAGATCTATAAACAAAACATGACCATGTTCAGTTGTGTGCATGCTTTACATGTGGGAGAACTGGAACAGCAGTGAACTTTCAGCTTTACAAAATCAGAGCTGAGCTGTGATTTCCAGCTCTGACTGTCCTGCCCTGTCCTGAGGATTGTCAGAGATCCTCAGAGAGAGTGGCAGGCCAGGTCACAAGGAATGCTTCCAGGGAATGGAGGAATGCACAGTCATGTTTTGGTCCACTTTGATTCAGCAGCAGGTTAAGAATCCCCCTGAGGCATATTTATTTTTGTTTGCTGATGTGTTGAATTGAAATGAAGGTGTCAGCTCGTTTCCCTCTGACTTTAGAAGCATTTGAAATGTGATTCTTTTTTTCCCAATAAAAAGCAGAGGAATGGACAGTCCTTGGAGTGAGATCCTGCAAGGGAGGCTTTTCTCACCAAGATCTTTTACTGTTGGTATACACATTGCTAAAAGGGAAGTGAAATGAAGCCAAACAAGTGTAGTTTTTTCACTTAATTCATAAACCTCCTGCACCTACAGTCACTCCTATCCTATCCTGAACTCAGGCTTCCATGAGACTGAGCTGTTGGTAACTACACTGGCTGGTGATATTCATGGAATGATGAAGGTGATCATAAAATGAAAGAAATTACACAATTTTGCAGAAGGGTAATTTATAGGAGAATAAGTGTGCTACAATAAAAAAAAAGCATACACCATACCGCCTTTGCTTTTCTTGATGTCTTTGTTATATGCTGGTTTCAAAAGTGGTGAGTTGCCTGAAATGCAAACCCAAGCAAACACTAATTTTGCTGACTACAGCCATGTGTATACTAATAAATTATGGCACACACAACTAACAGCTACTTCTACAGCTCCCAAATTGTGTTTATTTTTTAAACTTTAAAGCCCCTGGGTTGTTTTCTTCCCCGCAATTTTCTTTTCTTCTGCTCTTGCAGAATAGCAGACAAAAAATGTTCCAAAGAAATTTGACAAGAGATAACAAAAGGAAAAGGCAGAAAATAAATAAAGGGAGTCAGAAAGATAGCTGACAGCTCACTGCTCCTGTAGGGAAACTTCACTTTTTATTAGAAATGTGTTCATGTACTTTATGGTCACTTGAGCTGAGTGCTGAATTAGTATCTGGACAGGAAAAAAAAAGATATGCACCACAAGACATTCTGTTACTGTGCTATGAATGGTTCCAAAATACTCTCAAGCATTTTTCATGTGTTTCACAGGGAGAGAGGCAACAGTTATCCCATAAGTTTTGGGTATTTCTAGTTAGGAATATTAACACTGTAAGGTGAGCCTGCTGTAGCAAGCAATACTAATGACACATTAAGCATTCCAACTTGAAGTCTGTTGGTGAGAAAATATTATAAAAACACTGCTTAGTCATTTTGGCCATTTGATTAAAAATTAAATTTCTCAGTAAAACAAGTCCAGAAAAATTAAAGATTTCTTTAACCAACAGGTACATATTTGGGATTATAACTGACACAACATGCACCAGAGAAAGCTGAAGAGCTGTGGTCCTGAAGTACCAGAGAATGAGTGCTTAAAAATCAGAACTGAAAGGGAGCAATAAAAATAAGAATTTTGCACTATAATTCTCAAGACCCTGATCAGCTTTCTGGAACTTTTTGCCTGCATTGACTGCTATCAGATATTGCACAGGCACAAAACTTCCTTCCTAAGAGCGAACAGAGCTCACCACCAGGGTTTCCTGACCAGAACTGTTCTGCCTTACTACTCAAAACCTGAAAAATGCTTCAAGGCACAAAGCTAGGCTGGAGAGTGGCTGGTGATCCCAGAGCCTGTGGTTCCTGCCTCTTCTCATCTGCCCTACATGTGGCTGAATGCTGTCTGCAGATATCTTCTCCAAGCAAATCTGGGAGCTGCCTGCTCCACGGAGAGTGCTCGGGAGAGCAGAGGAGCAGAAGCTGCTGTTGGTAGGGAGCAGGGATTCAGGGTGCCTGGCCTCGGGAGTGGGAGCCATTCTCACCACCCCTTTAGGCTGGGGTTGCCCCTGGGAGCAGCAGCAGAATGGTCCTGGCACTTGGCAAGTCAAACAGCTGTGCTTGGAAACAGCTGGGGAGTAAAAGGGGAGAGGGGAATGAGTCCCTACAACCGGTGCTCAGCCACATCTCCGAAGCATTTGTCAGTGGCAGGCACTAAAGGCGGCCGCAGTTGCTGCTGCCTAAATAATGGGATGGTGGGAGTGTCAGAGACAATTACAGTGTCCGCTGCAGGCAGGCAGCGCTAATGCAGGGGCTTTAGTGCTCTCAGCCACCCTGGGAAAATCTGCATTAGAAAACACACAGAGCACCAGCAGCAACTGCAGAGAGAATAGGAGCCCCATCAAACCGGAACAAAAATACCCACAGCAGTGGCCAGCTGCAGGGAGCAAGGAAAGAGCAAGCATGAAGCAATATAATCTATATAGTGCTACCACCAGGTGATAACACAGACCAGACAAGAACGAGAACAGGAGACAAGGCCTACAAAAATGACAGAAAAAAAGGGCTTCATAACAATGTGGGAAGATTATTACCATCCTGCAAATAACGGAAACTATTCACATCAAATTATGGGGGATGGCAAAGCAGATAATAGCAGTTAACTCAGCAACTATCTGATAAGTGATCCGTAATAGGATGTTATTAGATGTCCCTGACACACTGTAAATTATGCAATGATAAAGGAGGCTGTTCCAAATCTTTAATTGTGCAATTTACATTTTGTTTTCACAATAGCCATGAACAAAAAAAATACAACCAACTCAAATAATCAGCATCAAAAAGGAGAGGGTATCTTTTTTTTTCCCCCACACTGGCTTTGCAGTATTAAAATAGGCTCCTGCCTTTTAAATCCATTTAGAATGACCTTTCAAAAATCTGTTTAAAAATGGTAGTAAAATAGTATTTCCCCACTAGCTTTCAGCAAAGGAAAACAAAATCTTTCAAAATTATTTGCATCTCCCATCTACTACCTGTGTCCGCACAACAGGCAAATGATCATTAGTTCTGTTGTACAAATGGTAAAACTAATCAGAAAAGGTTTGAGACTGGCCCCAAACAAAGCAGAGAACTTTCTCCATTTGCCGAGTATCTGCAGTTATAGCAACTAGATGTGGCATAAGAAGTGCTCAGTTTTTTTGAAAATTTGCCTGTCAGGAGTGAAGGGCAGAAGCTGCAGTGAGCTGCTCTAACCTGTAGGTTCTTGCCTGCTGCTGACTTCTCCCATGGGCATCATCAGGCTCATGACCCTAAACAGGATTAGCTTGTGCCATCCTCTGCTTTCCAGGTGTTTGCGCTTATGTTACATCTTCAGTATCTGCAGAAGATCTTAGGAGGATTTTATTGACTTGTCAGAGCATTTCCTATCAAAAAATCTCACATTACTTCCTTCACACTCACTTGAAAAGAACATACAAAAATTCCATAAAATTAGTTCAAGGGAGAGAAAATTGTTTTGAAGTAGAAAACTCCTCTGTGCAAAAGCATCCTCAAAAGTTTCCATATTACCATCATCAATTCAAAACTTTCCAATTTCTGTGTTGATGCAAAAAATTAATTTTTAATTTTCCATTTTCCTGCAAATGGAAAGCAATAAAAATCATGACATTTTATGCAGAAGGAAAATTCTGGTTTGGTTATTTTTAGAGCAACTCCTATGTATATTTTAAACAGAAATCCAGAACATCAGAGATTGTTTTGAATCCAAACTGCAAAAGAAATAGACCTGACACTAAAGCTTATTTAAGAGCCTCAGGACAGCTCTGTGTTCACAGTGAAGGTGTGCTGTGTCTTGCTCTGGCAGACTTATGCCTTCTGTGCAATTACTCATAGAAGTGTTTTGTTTGTTTGACTTCTTTTTTTTAGTGTTTCATAAAGCACTTCTTTGAGAATAAAACCTCTTAACTTTCTGGGAAGAAGCAGCTTCTCTAGCTGCTTAGGTTTAAAACAGGAGAAAGCCAGGGGGTGCTCTGTGGGTGCTCTGAAGAAAGGGCTCCATCAGATCTTGCCATCCTCCCTGATGGCAAAGCTTGTACCTATGTATATACATACACACAATCACACACGGAAAAATATATTATTTGGGCTTGCAAGAACTGTGATTCTTAATGGAGTCAATGGAGAACAAGAAGTGTTTGTGAAGTAGCTCTTCACATTTTTATGCTTGGTCAAAATCAGAGCATCTGAAGCACTCACATGCTGTTTTGAATGCTTGGTTTCCACTCTTAGAATATTTTCTGCCTCTGAAAAAAATATCACATCTCTCTACCCTGACTTCCATCACTTTTGTACACTGAATCCCATCACTTGATGGTGAATGAACAGGTTATTCCATGCCTACCCCACAAAATTGGAACATAGGCTTCCAGAGGTGGAAAAGACCAATCTCCAGCTCTGCCCCACAAACAGGTGAATGATGATGCTGAGGTGTAATTTTCTATAAAAAAATTAATGGGCATAAACATTTAAGCCAAACCATTTGAGCTTCTAGGATCCTTTCCATTATACAAGCCATAGATTTTGTGGAGTGACTGATAACAAGTTCATAACTTCTGTTGACATTGAATTCTTTCTGTTATAAAGGCAACAAAATCAATCAGAAGACCACAAGTACAGTTTTATAGGAAGGTTGTTCCTGTGGTTTATTCCAAAGTAGAAGTAAATGTTCTCCCTTCTATTTCCAAGGAATGCTGTTGTTTTAGATTAAAAAAAAAGAGGAAAAAAAAGAAGAAAGCACTCTCAGGAAAGCATGAATTGGCCTTGCTTTATGACTCTATGCAAGCCTTGAAAGGTGTCCATCTAGAACCATTAAAAAACTTAAATGGGCATAATTGAACATGAGTTCTTCAGTCCTGCTGTGTTTCAAAAGTGCTTCTGATATTTCAAAATATTGTTATAAGCCCTATGAGGAACAGCTTAGGGAAGTGGGATTATTTAGCCTGAAGAAAATGAGGATCAGGGAGATTTTATCTGTTTCTACAACTACCTGAAAGGAGGCTGTATGGAGATGGGTGTTGGTCTCTTAAGTAACAAATGACAGAAGAAGAGGAAATGGCCCTAAGTTGCACCAGAGGAGGTTTAGATTGGATGCTAGGAAAAATTACTTCACTGAGACTGTTCTTAAGCATCAAAATACATTGCCCAGGGAAGTGGTTGAGTCACCCTCCCTGGAGGTAATTAAAAGAGGGTACTTGGGGACATGGTTTAGCAGTGTACTGGGTTACCAGCTGGACTCAATGACCTTAAAGGTCTTTTCCAGCCTTAACAATTCTATGAGGCTAAAAAAAGTAAAAAAGAGCAACCCATACTTTCAGTTAGGCTTTGCCTTATGTAGTTATTTTCACTTTTGTTCACACATATTTTCAACACTGTGATAAATGGCAACGTGCCATGGAGACAGAGAATTACAATAATTAAAGCTCCATACACAAAAGGCTTGAGCAAGGTGAGATCTGGCACATAAAATGCTGCTGCTTTGTGCTTTGCTCTAATGTTCTGCTTTATCCAGATCACATGAAGGAGAACTTTCAGAATCACTAAGTATCCTCAGGCTCCTCTCTGCCAAGAGCTGTCTTGAGCCCATGCCTGAGGAGCTGTGAGCCTAGAGAGAGGCAGGAGACTTCTCACCCTCACAGCCAGGCTAGGAAATAACTGCTGTCCAGTAGCCAAGAAATGCAGTAGAGGATTTTTTGCTTTGGTTGTGTTAGGGTAGTTTGTGCTATCTGAACTGTGACACATCTGGATGCAGATACACTGCATCTTCAAAGTACTGTGCCAGCATTATATAATTAATTCTCATAAAACTCTTACAAGGATGATGGACTAGATAGTAATTGTTCCTTGCTAATCATGGAAGAGAGGAGGCTTTAAAGCACTTATGCCTTGCACCTGTTTATCTTTCTGTGGGACACCTGTATTATCAGTTCAGTAAACGTATCACTGCATTGCCAAAAAGCTCCAGCCAAGATCTGTGCCCTGTTGTGCCAAGCAAAACCTTGTGCAGTAGATTTGGTCAGCTTCTCCCAAAAGACCTTTCAGCTTGCAAAGAACTGTTTGAGGAGGATGTGAGGAGACAATTAGAAAGTGAAGAACTGGATACACCCTTCGCCGAGCTGGCTACCAGGAGCACCATGGTTCTCCACAGGTACTGCTTTGTAACAGACCATAAGCCTCTTCCAGGGGTAGTTTCTGTCTAATATTGTTGTTGATAAAATGCAATAAGGACATCAAGAGCAACCCCCGCCTGCACCCTAAGAAAAATAAACTTTTCTGCAGTATTAACATGATAGCCTGAGATATATCCTGAAGCCTGTAAATAGTAGTAGAATTGAGTTGTGTATCATCCTTGATAACAGAAGAAAACCAATAAAGTGTGAAAAGGCATTTTAAATATTAAAAAGCAAAATATTTTTAAAAGACAGAAAAAGACATGAGGAGAAAATGCCTTCAGGCTTTTTTATTTTTTACCCAAACTGCAAATAATTGTTTTATGCAAAATCATAAATCTTATTTCCATGGCTAACAGACTATTGTTATAATCTTGAATAATCCCTCAGAGGATCCCTGCTCAAGTTCCATGTATTGTTTTGGTTTTGCATACTGGTTCATCCTACGAACTATCACAGCACATATCATGCCTGCGATTGCAAGCTTTATTAAAATACTCATTTTTATCCAGGATGGAGAGCTGTTACTTACCACTGGAAATGCATGATTATCTCATCCTAACTAAATTGCTCATTCCTCAACAGTAGTAGTTAGACACCTGTCAACATTTCAATATCAGCTTTAACATCTAGAGACTCCCTGTCATTACAGAGAATTTTGTTGGTAGTTTATTTTTAAGAAATAATAGGTGGAAATTTCTGTCTTGACTTTTCTGTGTGGGATATGAAGTCCATAAAGGAAGGAGGAAACATATATGGTAAAAAGGAAATATATTTGACATTCTAATTCATTCAGTGATAATGTTTAGGGGTATTTTGTAAAACATAAATATGGGTAAAGACCTCATGCTAATGAGTTTAATTCAGTAGAATTACAGTGGGTCTCAGATCTTTGAAAGAGGCACTGTGCAAATCATTTTGCCCTGTAGTAATAGACAAATGTATGCCAGTCTCAATGCACACAGCAACACTACTCCAAAATAGACCATAAACAGATTAAGGAAAAACATCTAAGAGAAAAAGGAAAAAAAAATATTTTCAGTAGTAGATTGTGCAGAAGACCTGCAGAGCACAAACTTCTCAAGTTTTTACCTGAGGGTTAAGCTAACAAAAGCCATAGAAAGGGATGTGGCAGTCCAGTCTGACCTCTATGAATGTTGTGTTTAACAGGGCTTTCTGATAAGGCTACAGTTGATGTTTTACTTGTTTTTTCTTCTATTTTACCTTTTTTATATTTTTCTTTTTCATTACTATGCCTGACTGCATTTTCACTCAGAGGTATTAGCACTAGGAAAGCACTGCTCTGTTGTGTGGGTTTGTCTCCCATTTGCTATCATTTGTCTGTCTGTCTGGATTCCACACAAGTGTGACACCTCTGATTCCTGAGAAGCTGGCAGAGGAAGCTTAAGATGGCAAAATAAGATGAGAGATGCTGCATTGTCAGTGACAGCAATTTCATATTCAGTTGCAGAAGGGTAGAGCATCCTGCAGCAGTATGAGCCATCTGCATGGAGCACACAACCTGAGAGCCTCACACCCTTCTCCAGAGGTAATAACTGGCCAAACAGAAAACCCTACAATGGTTAAAATAACACTTTGTGCCGGTATTGACACAGCTGAGTCCCACCCAAAGAGCCTTTGCAAGACGGGAAAAACACTCCATCAAATACAAAGGAGTGCTAGCAATTCTACACAGCAAATAGCAAATACATTTCAACATATACAGAGATGAAATATGAAAGCACTAGGCCAGATGAATCTAATCTGTGGTTGCTTCACTGTCATAAAACAGACATAGATCAAGAAGATGAGGCAGTAGAAAAATCTTGCATAGAAAAGTAGAAATCTTGCATAGAAAAGTTGAAGCATTTTAGACATTGGCTTTAGCCCTACAGCTTTCTATCAGCAGCATTTCCTCCATGAAGCAAGATACACAGCCTACCCTTCATGTTTTAAGTCAAGGGCAGACAGTGACAGGTGAAGACAGGTTTGTAAAGACAGTAATAACAAAGCAACATGCAAAGCAATGAAAAAGAGTGAATAGGGAAATTGCTGCTAGTGAGATAAAAATGTTTCTCCTAAACTGGAGAACAGGAAAACAAGCTAAAGATAGCAGAGCTCTCACTGGAGCTCTCTAAGCCTAGAGGAACACTAATGGAAGAGTGAGAAAGCAGAGATAGAAACAATGCAGACAGTACAATGGACTTTGAGGGAAGAAGAAGCAATTAAAGGCAATATCAATTTCAAATGTGAAGAAAACCCAACAAAACCAACAAATCAAAACACACCGCTGATGGTTTTGAGAACCATATGAGATCCAGAAGGGTCATAAGGAAGAGCATAATTTGATGGCACATGACCTGACTGGTCCATGTCTTCTCAGCTTGAGAAGAAAAAGGATGTGGATTGAGTGGTGAAAAGAAAGGGACTGAGACAGGAAGCAGAGAAAACTATTCACATAGGAAGGAGCAGGAAGGAACAGAGTAACACAAGAGAGTTGTTCAGCCATTTTCAGTCTAGACAAAAGGACAGCAGTAACTTTCAGCATGACATGAGACCTCCCTGGGATGCAATTTCCGTGACTGCATACCTTCACAACTGTGATTTCAGTCATAATTTCTTTACAAGTGGGAAAATGGCATGGAAGGGAGGCTCTTTACTGCTCCAGGCTTCCTGTGCACCTCAGTGAAAAACCCCACCATGCTGAAAGCAGAAAAGTAACATTCAAAATACATAACAAACTACCACTGAGATGCCTTCTTACCTCACCACCCTATACACATATATATGTGCCATTTGAAATTAAATTCCCCTGATAATTGTAGCTTCTCTTCCAACAGACAAAGAATATATATCTATGTTCATTAAAAGACTTTTTTAAAAGTCTCAACAAAGACTTTGTTTTAAATATTGGCACAGTGGGGTATTTGGACCAAATATATTCCCTACCCCCTGAAGAAAGAACTATCACAGCATGCCACAATGACAGAAATGACAGAACAGCAAAGCGTAATGTCAGCGAGATGGAAGGTTTCAAAAGGGAAAATATAAAGGTGCCTCCAGGTTTATCCAGGTCTATTTTTTTCTTTGAAAATTGTAATTACTCAAGAGTACAAGATTTCTTCTTGATTGTCTGCAGGGGGTTTTAAGGGTTTTTTTGCCCTTACCCTTCTTGACAGCACCTCCCGCTGACAGAGAGCGACAGTCATTACACCTTCTTAGTAATGTCAATGAAAAACTTACCAAATACATTTTTACATTGTATAGCTCATCTGGACTTCAACAGAGAAATCTGCAGCCAGTGGAAAGCTCAAGGACTATACAATGATTATGCAATCTCCTGTTCCATTAAAAAACTGTTTATCTTCAGAAAAGTATTTAATGGAGAAGGAAAGCATATAGTTTAGTCTTTCAGCAGACTGAAAGCCAACCAGTAGAGAGCCTGTGGCCAGATGTTGATCTTTTTTACATTCAAGGTATTCTAAAATTGAGGGATGTTTGTTGCCCATCACAAGTGTAAGAAAATTTGGCCCATTATTGGGGTGAGAGAAAATCTCACTAAACAAGCTGGCCAAAAAGCCATTAAGTCAGAGCAATGATTTTCAGTGCCTTTGTTGGAGTTTAGTTCAGATTCTTTCAAGACCCCTCTTACATTCAGGGGATCCTTTGTTCAACATGTATTGAGAATGCTGTATGATGGCCTCTCACCCTAAATCTCTTGCAAAAGTAAAACTTTTCTTTTTTTTAAGTGTCATTCTCACCTCTGCTTTACAGTTTATGCTTCATGATTTGACATCATAGATACAGATTACAGAATGAAATAAAATGGAGTTCTCTTTAGGGCTAGATAGAGAGATACTGCTCTTTGATTTCAAATGTTGGTGTCCCTGTAGAATGAGATATATGGAAAGATGGATGTGTACAACATTATCCTCCTAACAGGATTATTCCCAGTTAATAACCTATCATCTACACTTTAGGAAAACATCTAAACTTTAGGAAAAGCTTGTGAAAGGAGGAAAAAACAAAAAAAGAAGAAGAAAAAGAAGAAGAACGGTGAAGATTAACACAGAATTTAAAAAAATCCATTTGCTCCATGTCCCCTTCATTTGGTATTATCTTCCCTTGTATCAGTGCAAGGCGAAATAAGACAAAGGTCCGAGAGCTAAACACTCCAAGTTTCTCTAGATAGAATTAAAATGATATAAAACCTTTAGAATATGGATACTGCATTTCATTTTAGCACCATATGACATCCAGCTGATGTAAGTGAGCATTAAAATTAAGTGGAGCTACATACAGTTCCATTAGGGGATGCTTAACCCAGAAAGTTTAAGCAGTACTTTTCAAAATAGCAGTTCCCAAAGGCAATATGGCATATTCTGCAGATTTGGGAATTAAACAATTCTCAGAAAAAAAAAATAGGTACCAGAAGCATAAACTAGAGTCATGGGATATCACCTAACAACCGCAAAATCACAGATTTAACCTTGATCTTTCACTTCAATCATCTTTGAAGTGATAAAAAGGAGAAGGATTTCACCCAGGTACAGCCAGATATCTTTCATTAAGCATCCCTTTTTCTTCTGAAACTGACCAATACAATTACTAAAAAACATGTTCTCTAATTCAGAATCAAAATGATTTTTGCATGGTCCGTTCTTTAATTTCATAACACTCAAAATCTCAAAAGCTGGGTTGTAGTTTTACTAAAATCCCTAGTGGGAATTGGTATCAGTTCTTGTGAGATACCTCAATAACCATCTCAAGTGAAGCAGTGTCAGCAGACAACTGTATCCACTTAACAAAATGGATGTATCAGTAATGTTAATCCACAGAATGCATCTCCAGTGACATGGGTTCGTGGTAAATGAATTAACCCTTCATCCTCCTAAGCTCTTGGTGATTATTTCATTTTTTGGTATTGTGACTATTGCTCGCTTCTGTGCTGGCAGAGTGCTAATTGTTTGTGTAATCCTTGACCAATAACACTGTGATTCTACAACCTTCACAGTGGGGTCACAACTACAGCACATGTTGACATAGATACAGGTGGCTATTTCTCAAAGGCTGATGATATAAATGGACAAAAAAGTGGATTAAAGAAGAATGAAAGTGGAGGATAATGATTATAGCTGGCTGTAGTCACTGCTCAGCCTTTGTCAAGGAGAACCTGGTGGACAGAATAGATCATGTTCATCCCCGATACAGCTTCCCTAAATTTTATACTGGGGAGTAATTTCACTCATATCACACATTCATATATCTTTGTCTGTCAGCCTTTCAAATCTTTATTAATCAGTGTTTCATGCAAACAGTAAAAGCATTGAAGCTGGAATTATGTGATCATTGTCATAAAGTGAACAATATATTGCATCTTGTTTATCCATCTGTTATAATTGCACTATGGGAATTAAGTTGCTTATAATAAATTCAATTACATAAGTGGTACTAACACACGTAGATGTCAATACATACTCCTCATTTCCACATTTGATTCCTCATATAGTTTTGAATGCTAAAGGTTTTTACAGAGCACAGCTGCGTGCCTGTGACCTTCCTGCCACTGCTGAGTTTCCCTACTGCCTGGATCTGCCTGCAATGAACATCTTAACCCCTAAGATAGAGAAACAAAATCAAGTGTCTCTGCTGTATTTTTCTGCCTATTCAGAAAGGATTAGAGCTGTATTCTATTGCCACAGATGACTATAACTCTCTTGAGTTCATTTATGAAACTCATTTTCAGACTGGAGAGATAATATGACACAATGAATCCAATTAAGAAAACAAAGAGAACCTGGGTTTAGCCTTCTAGCTCTGCTACACTTTCTGTGGCTTGCTCCTGCCTTTTGACCCTGGACACATTTCTGCAACCCTTGAAAGTGAGTCTGAATCAAGTCTCAAACTCAAACTTAGCTCATAGTCACACTGTGTGGATGACAGGTTGAAGTCTGGGGTTTGGGTGAACTCCAGGGCACTCTTTACTGCACTTCACCCCTTGGTCTTCAGCCCTGTACACAGCCAAGAAAGCTCCTTTCATGCAGGCTCAGTGAAATCTGGGCTACTCGTGCACACTGCCTGAACCTCAACTGATAAAACACACAACTAGGAAAAGAACAGAAATTTGGCCTCCTGGGATTCCCCCTCCTTAATAATGGGATATGTTTGCTCTAGTTTAAACCCTGAGCATAAAAATTCTCAACTCTGAGTTTGGTTTTCTTTGTTACCCTAGAATTTAAAACACCATCCAATGTAACTGTCCTTATAACAAGCTAAAAACAGATCCTGAGAGTCATTAAAAAATAAGTGCATCAAGTAGGACTTCTAATTTTGTCTTAGTTTTGATAGTGGTTGCTCAAATCACTAATGAATTTTTTTATAACTAAAGCAGAATACATTGATTTCTAGAGAACCCCTCACTATACACCCTTGTACTTAGTTACAACATATATATATATACACACATATATATATATACACATATATATTTTTTATGTATATGCATATATATATGTATACAATAGATGTTAATATTCTCATGTTGTCAGCACATCTTTAGTGAGTAGGAGGGATTCATTAACTCCAATGTGATCTGCAATCCAGACTGGCAGAAAGCAGAGGCTTCCTATACCTCAAGCTGGCTGCAGTCAGAAGTAAGATGAGCGTGTCTGACTCAGGCCTACACATTTCTGTATAATCATCTCTCTCTCACTGAGCTAAAATCACTTAGCTTTTAAAAGACAGTGGTAGGTCTACACAGGACTGTTTTATTTTGATGCAAACACATTCACTTCCTAGAGGAAATAAACATTTTTAGTCAGTAGGTAGGAAACAAATGAATCTCCTAGTGAGGGCAGTGAGGGGTGAGTTTACCTTGTTTGATTTCCTGTTTTACATAGATTTCTGTGTGTCTGTATATATTTGTGTATAAATATATCTGTATATAGGCATGTGTGTATACAGATATGCACACACATACACAACATAAATAAATGGGAATTTATGTAATTTAGGCTGGATTAACTTTCAACTCAGCCCTGGGCAAGTACTTTGTCCAGAAGGAGGTCAGTGATACTGTGACTAAAGAACCTCTATTAATCTCATTTTATGTTCCATGTCCTTTAATGTCTGCATCACCCTTTAGAAAGGCAGGTTTCTGCAAAAACACAGGCCCAAGATTCTGAATATCCCATGCCTATGCTGAGAAGGGAGCAATACAGGAGTGCTCAGGAGCTGCTCATTCCCAGGGGATTGAACTTAGAAATCCTGATGGCTTTTGAGACAAGGTGTATTCATTTATTCCTCTTTTTCACGGGAGTCTAAATTACCATCTTGTCTTTCATTATTCTCAGTTGACTCCTTCTGTATGATAATTGCAGCAAGGTTACAAATGACCTAATGATTGCATTAGCTTCCACACAACTTTCTTCTTTTCACTCCTTTCTGACCTCTATCCACAATGAGAGATCAGTGAAGGACAGGCAGAAAAGTAAAGAGAATGTCTGAATATAGGTTGTCATACCCAGCTCAGCTGTTGCTAATAATAATTTTCTGAGTGCAAGTGCTGGATGAGCCATTTGTCACGAATGATTTATTTGATGAAATTAGCTCTCTTTTTCACTCCTTACAAACTTCCTCAGTAAAATCATGGAGACATTCAAAGTTGTTTGTTATGTATATAGGCCCAGGTGATTGTTTCTCTCCTAGAGCATGAGACTATGGATTAGTGGTAGACTGAGGTGCAAATGTTCAATAGAGGCTAATGATTTTTGATGACTCTCCTTTTAGCTGTCTTTTTTGAACAGACAGATCATGGCGCTGAGCAAGTAAAGGCCCAAATCATTCTGAAAAATTGCCCCTTAAGGGATATCTTGGTTGTTCATGCAAAATCGCTAATGGCTTCTGAAAATCTATCCCAGTGTCTATTCATTATTTGTTATTACTCACATTGGTGACATGGAAGACACTATAATTCCATGACTGAATGACTGAATCTCTGCAAAATGGAGACTTGATAGCTGCCAATGAGTGACAAGTAAAGCTGTCTTCTTTATGTATGGAAAAAGGCATTAATACAGAAAACATTCCTCCCTTCCAACTCTGTAGTCTGAACTGGGATACCTTTCAAATTGAAATTTTTGCTAAATGCTTCTTTAGATTCTGTGATTTCTTTTGGTCTTGTTTGCTTCGAAGTTTCTGAGTATTTAGAGACAGATGCTGGTCTTTGACCTGAGCTGGGAGTCTCATAGACCTTATTTCACTATGCTCCCGTTAGTTAGCCAGCTGTACTCCAAAAGATTACATCCATTCCGTGACACCTAACTGTCCAGGGACCTTTTAGGTGTTTCTTCATTCTAATTTCAGAACAAGGGGGAAAAATTTTGTTACTTAGTTTGTGTACGAGTTCTCTCATTCAGGGCTGATTGTAGTTGATGAGACCACGTGGGGTTGCAGTTATGCCAACACCTCATGAAGCCCATCTCTTCATTAGACACTAGTGGAAGGCTGGTTCTGGAACAATAACTCTACCAGGATTATGCTGCACTTCAGTAAAAGAAAGCAGTGTTGCTCAGGGAGACAACTGGAGCTGACCACTGTGTTTGGTAGGGAACCAGCACAGACCACAGCTGTGTCCTCTGTGACTCCTTCCAGCACTGCAACGCACAATGTCGCTGGAATCACACCAGGGAAGGAGTGTGTCCCAAATAAGGCCTATTTCAGTCCCTAGGTAATTTGTAGCCATAGCCATTTGGACTATTATTTACTCAGGTTATTGATCTCTTAAGGCCGGTAGCTGTATCTGACCATGATTGACACAAGTGTCTTCATAGGCAGACAAGATAATGTAATGAAAGCAATAATACCAGCAGACAGTGGTAAAATAATGGGGGGGAAGGCAAGGGAGAGGAAGTGGTGATTTTAGTTGTCTTCCAATAATCGCTACACAGCTTGACATCTGATTTCTTTTACCTAATCTCAGCATGCATCTCAAAAATGCTACTGGCCATCAGATTATCCCAGCAGATCATTAAATTTTCCTATCCTCCAGACTTAGGTATGCTGTGGAACTATCCAAGGATAATGAGCAGCCTGCTGTTGCACTCACCTGGTTCGGGTCGGTGTGTTTTATGAAAGCTTCCCACATATTCTCTTTAATGAATGAGTCCTTTCTATTTATAGGGGAATACTCAAAGGGAAGAAGAAATAAATGACCTTTAGGGTTTTTTTTATGTGACCTTTAGATTTTTTGATGGGAAACATATTCTTCAGACAAATTCTTAGTTATCAACAGGAAACTGCAATATGTGATCCTAAAGCCATGTACAATTAAGTTTGCATATACGTAATGCTCTTCTCCTTCCATAAATGCTGTGCAGTCAGGGTCAGAAATAAAGCTTCCAGCTGCAATTACCCAAACAGCTGGATTGTTTTATTCATGGGTTAAACTGCTATTTCTTCTAGTGGCAAACCCAACATGGGTTGCAGCAGTACTAATGCTGTTTACTGACTCTAGGAAAGAAAACAAGTTTATCTGATCACAGATAAACTTACCTCTTCAGATAAACATTTAAATAAAAAAAGCTTTCTCCTTCAAAATGCATCCCCTAACTTCCTTGGTAGCAACTAGCTTTTCCTGCTCTTCCTTTTGTGTTCATGTTCTTCCTTTGTTCTCCTACTCATTAGTTCCCACAAATGGTTCCTTCAGCTCAAATAAAAAGGCTCCAGACTGGTAGAATAGACTTGAGGACATTGAGGCTAAAAAACTTAAATGCTCAATTTCAGCAATTTGTGGCTTGCATTGTAAAGCCTGTAAGGCTGTGATGGGACCAGCTATTGGTGTAATGCCATTTGTCTTCCTCCTCCCATCGCGCAGGTCATGCATTGCCTGTGTCCTGGGCAGCATTAACAGGGGCACTCAGCTGCCATTGGGGTGCAGAAAGTAAGGACCTGATTTCTTTTCCCATGTTAGGTTTTCTCACCCAGAAATGACAGAGCCATTTCAGTACAGCACTGGATGACCTAATGATGAATGGTGAAATTATGACCTCCAAAGTTATGGTCTCCAAAATTATGATCACCATGACTGCAGATTATGAACAGGTGCCAGACACTTGGATATTTCTTCTCCTGCCACATGAACAATAGGAGGTACTGGTACTTAACAAATGGGGAGTGAACATCGAGTGACTGGCAAAAGGGTATAAATGAAATTTATCAAAGAAGAGGCAGACATGGAAAGGGGCGGAAAGGAAAGGGGCAGAAAGGGGCGGAAAGGAAAAAGGAAAGGAAAGGAAAGGAAAGGAAAGGAAAGGAAAGGAAAGGAAAGGAAAGGAAAGGAAAGGAAAGGAAAGGAAAGGAAAGGAAAGATATCAAGGTCTTCATTTTTAATGTCAGTTTTGCTTTCATTGAGGAGATGAAAATGTGCCACAGTGAATGCAAGAGTTAGAAAGAAGTTAGAAAGGAGTTGGAAAGCTCGTGAGTTAGAGGACTAACTATATGTGTAATAAAACCTCCACTCATAGCCAAGGCTTTGAAACACCTTCAGTGGCAACCATCATGGTGATTTTGAATAACGTCCAGATACACTAAAACGAAATAAACAACTGAGTTTTCCCAAAATCCAGGGTACTCAGATCTGTAATTGATGATGAGCCACAGTTTTTGTCTAAACAGCTTTAATAGTAATTAATAAATTTACTCTAATAAAAATCTTTCTGGCAAAAAGCCCTTAAACATGACATTATTTACATAATTTCCTGCAACAAACAGCTGCGTAGCCCTCCACTCCGGTCATAACTTCTCAGTTGTAGTGCTCCTGCACCCAAATATTCACAAATCTTAAGGCAATGCCTGGCATTTATGATACAAAGGAGAATATGGTAGAGATGTGTCTCACAAGGGTGATTTGAAAACCAGTATTATAACTAGTGTCCAGATTCTGCAGTCAGATCCTTATTGGTGACCACTGGGATGCATTGCAGGATAGGGCTCATATTTACCAATAGCTTTTAATTAGTCTGCATAATTCATTTCCACGTCTGTTTTCCTATAAACAAGCCACTAATTAGTTCTGTGAGTCAGTTAAAAAGTGTATCAATGTGCCAGAGAGTTTAAAGAGACACTGAAAATATTTGAAACACAGTCAATTTAATTTTAATTATTTTTTAAAAGGAAAGCATGAAACACCCCTCCCCATATTTAATTTCCTTCTTTTGAACTCTGCTAATTTCAGAATAGTCGCAAGATTGTAAGTGTGTCAAAGACTTGTGTCTCCAGAGAAAATCCACTCTGGTTTTAAGATTTCTGATATATTCTACTGCTTAGCTTTACTCAAGTGATAGCTCTGGAAGCAGTGCTAGCACTTCTAAAACTTGATCACTCGCCTGAAAAAGTCAATTTAATAGCATAATTTTCTCAGTACTCCAGCCTCCTGGCCTAAAGCAGCAAAGCAGTCTTAGTTCCTAGACCAGAGTCTTAGATATGATTGGTATAGACAAGGTGAGATGTTTCTTACTAGGACCATAAAACATGAATAGGAGACCCTCTCTCTCTCTATCCACTGGTAGAGCTCACTATCTTCAAAAATGGGCCTGCTCAGACACAAGGGTGTCTGTGCCTTTGCACAAAGTTCTCCTGGGTGATCAGTTTAATACCTCCACCAGGACCTGTATAAGGGACAGCAGACACTGCATGTAGGTGAGTCAGCCTTTGTCTGACTGTTACCCCTAATTTCCAAACTCTCATTCTGCTCAGACACAAGTGTAGAGCATCTGGGTCAGGTCTTTGCATGAGCAAAGATGAAACCTTGGTGTGTTCAGATGTGGTAGAAGTCAAAAATTAAACACTTGTAGAGCTCATTAGGCTTTTAAGTTCCTCATAAGTCTTAGTTTTGTCTGACTAAATCCTTTATTGACTCTGAAAGCTTTGGTGCTAGGCAGCTATCCTTCCTGTTTAACCTCGTGTCACTTGTGTCACTTGTAACAACAGAAACTGAAATAATTAGGTCAATTTTTTAAATGTGGACTTTTGCTTTCCAAGCTGACTACCCCTTTAGAGCTAAGATGTCCCCCTGACACCTCTCTGATAAAGTTAGTGCCTGATAGCTAAGCACAATGTCTTTTCTCCACCCTCCTTGCTTTTTAAAATGAGGCTTAGAACATGCCAGCAATTTAAACTTCTGCTCTCCATTGGCAGGTCAGGATGGCTTTGGTGAACAGAATATTTCTTCTTATTATTTCTTGCCACTGTGAGGGATTGTGGCTGATCACCAGCGGCTTCCCCCTCCCTACCCCTAAAGACTTGACCCAAACACACTCACTCCCCTTGCAGATTACAGCAGAATCGCTAATGCAATTTTGGCCTGACTTTGATGCAGCACTCTTGATGTGGGGTGACGCCGCAGCAAAGCAGCAAGATTAGACCTCAGCAGTGATGAAGCCGGAGTTCCTGGGTTCAGGCGCGCCTTCCCCCGCCCGTGCGGCTGCGGGGCGGTGCGGGCCCGGCTCCGAGCGCTCCGGCCGCCGGCGCGCACCGCGCCCGGGAAGGGCAGTCCCGTACGCCCCTCGGGAAGATAATCCCGGCCCGTTCAGCTGCTGAGCAGTCGCGTAATCAATCAGTCAATCGGTCAGGAATCTGATTTTTGCAAGCATCACCCTCGCCAGCCGCGAGGGGGGTGCAGACCATGGGTGCAGGTCCGGGTCCGCTATCCCGGGGGCCGCCCTCCTCTTCAGGCCGAGGTCGCGAACGAGAGCTCCCTGTCTCTTCTGGAAGCCCCGGGGCCACCTCTGGTCGCCTTCCGGGAGGGCCCAGCACGGAAGCTGTGGACCAGGCTTGAGAGGAGAGCGGATAGAGCATCAGTCCCGTCCGAGGCTCATCTCCCCTCCCTGGACGTGAGGGTGAGACTCGGCAGCGAGGCTGGGGCTCATCGGGCTGTGTCGGCTCTGTACATGTCAGGGTATCATGTACATGTTATGTATGTGTATATAACATATATATTCATAAGCAAACAAACATCTGAGACGGGGAATCTTTAAAATGTTCCAGCCACAGTGGTATCCAAAAGAGCGGAAAGCGGTGGGGGGAAAAAAAAAACCCAGGAAGATTTTAATTTTTTTTTTTTTTCTCCAGGTATCTGATTTACTCCGTGACTCTGATGCTTATCAACAACGCGTGAAGATTGCAGCAAGGATCCTCCCTGGAAGGCGAGGAGGAGCAACTTCCAGGGGGCTGGGAGGAGGTGGAGTGCAGCGCGGCTCTCGCCTATAAGGAGGTGCCCAGCGAGCGGCTGGTGCTTCCCACCCAGCCGCCGCTCGCAAGGTGAATCGCAGCGGCGGCAGTCGGGGCAGCGAGCTAGGCTCGGGCACTGCCGCCGGTGTCCGGAGCGGCTTCTCCAGGGGCTGCGAAGAGACCCCCGGCCGGCCCCGGCTTCCCTTCACCCGGAGTGCTTGGATGCTGTATGGAGTAAATGAGCGGAGGGAGAGCGAGCGCACAGAGGCTGAGAGGCGCTCGGAGACCGGGACCAGGGGAGACAGGCGGGCGGCTGGCTTCCCCCTCCGGGGCTGAAGATGGATTCCCGAGCCCTCGGGGGCTTCACTCTGCTGCTCTTCACTTTATGGCATCTCGGATTTACTGCAACAAATTGTGAGTAACGGGAGTGCAAAGAGTTGCCTGGCGTTGGGGCGGGGGCGGGAGGAAGTGATGGGGAATAACTCCCGGGAAAAGGCGGTTATTGCGCCCTGACCTCTGAGAAACTTACCTCGGCTCCGTTTTGCTAATAGAGCTCAGAAATGCAAAGTTGAGGCCAGATGGAAGGACTGCTTTCTACCGTCCTGCCGGTGTGGACGTGGGAGTGGACGGGAGACGCTGAAGCCTGCGAGGAGCCGCCTGGGGTTTTCCGCACGCTTTGTTGTCTTTCCGCTGGCCGCATCCTTTTACTCGGCTGCGGGCCGCCGGCTGGGACGGGGCCGGGGTCGCGGCTGTGCCTGGCGGGGAGGGTCGGTCCTTCCCGCAAGGGCCGGGGGCTGCCGCGATTTTGCGGGCGCAGCCTGGTTCCATCCCGGCGGAGCAGCGCCGCTGGCACTGAGCGTCTTCGTCCTGGCCCGGCGGTACTGTCGGTTCCTTGGGCGCTTCCCACGGGCGCGGCTGTGTCCCGGGGTGTGGTGCTCGCCGTCCCCACTGCCCCAGCATTTCCCGCTTGGAAAATCGCCGTTCGCTCTTTTTTTTTCCCCCCTGGGAGATCCTCTCGTAAGTTCGCCACGCATCTCTGCCGGCTCTTCAGTGTCGTTCCCCGCAGGCAGGAACATCCCCTGGCCGCCGGGCTTTGCGGTGCTCCGCCGGGCGGGCAGCGGCTCTACGGGCGCGCTTGGGCGAGCCCAGTGCAGCCGGGGACCGGCGGTGCGGGGACTCCTGGGTCCCAGAGCAGGCGGTGATGCTCCGTGGGCTGCTCCCCGGGGCCGGAGGGCTGTCCGGGCGGCCGGCGGGGCTGGGAGCGGGGCTCCCGGTGCGGCCTCCCCCGCNCTCCCCACAGCCCGGCCCGCCCTCTCTCCTCCTGCTTCTCTCTTTCTACACATGTATTTTCCTCCTCTCTCCTCTTTAATTTCCAGTCAATTAAATCGCGGTTAATATGTTTTAATAACGCTCGCGAATACTAAATGGCAGGCGATTTAAGGCTTAGGCTTGCCATTACGGATGCGGCCGTAAAGTTAATTCCTAACACTTAAAAAGAAACTCCGCGTTAATGAGTTTTACTATTTCACGGGTGACAGTTTAATTTCACAGTGCCAATAAACATTTCCATTGAATACGCGCTGCTTCCTAAATATTTAGGAGTCAATCTTAAAGCATGATGATCAATGGTTTTATTATACTGTACAGATTTTACTTATTCATTGAGCAATGAATTAGCATGGAATCGGCTGTAAGTGCTTTCCCAGGAGCTGAGTGAAGGAGCCTGTGAATCTGTAATAGCTGCAAGTTCCCTAGAAACCTCGTTAGGTTCGCATGTGAAGATCTATATGTGCTCGCACGGACCTCAATAATTGCACCCGGTATGAAAATTCATCACCTTCTTAAATAAATCATCTCCTCATGCTGGAGCTCAGGGAGGCTGTGTGCTCTTCCTCTTTTGGGCCAAGAAAGCTTGTATGTGGGCTAAAATATTGAAGCAGTATCCTGAAATATATTCAAGTAGCTGTATGAAAGTGTTTTTGCTTTAAAGTGTTTCTGAGCTTCTAGGTAACTAAAATAAATAACCGTAACCCACATATGAGAAGCTCTGGTGTAGGTGACTGTCAGAAGCTTCTCTTTGAAAGCCCAAGTGCAAATGGGCAAAGGATTGATTTTGCACCCTCCTGCATTTGAATACTTTGGCCAAAGGAGTTGCATTCAGATGCCAGTACTGGTATGCTCACAGTGACTTCAGCAGGTTTTTTTCTGACAGATTTTGTGAACAAGAACAAAATTGAGGATATTATTTATAGTTGAAAAGGATTGGGGGTGGGGTAGAGAGTGCAGCTCATTTAATGTTCTGCCCATTATCTAATATGTCTTTAATTTAACTTGGTTTTTTCCTTACTTCTAAAATATTAAATTCTTAACAACTATTATTTTCTCATTTATTTAATTTACTGTAAAATAAAAGTTATAAAAATTATTAAAAATTTTCAGTAATTAAATTTGCTGTAACATAAAAGTCCTGAGTAAGTAAAAATCTTCCCTGCCACTGAGATATTTGATTCTAATTTTCTCTTTGATAATAGTTTTTTTAATTAAAGAAAGAATTGGTAAAGAAACTGCTTTGAAACACAGCTACAGGCTAGGGGTCAGTAGACATCATTCGAAAGATCAGAATTGCCAAATGCTAATAAAACATTAGAAATTCCTCCCACTTTGCATTTTGCAACATTTTATTAAATTAGGTAAATAGAATGGCAATAGGATTTCTCCCCAGGATACTAATTACTAGAAAATGAATAAATAGCCATGTACGTTAACACTGGAAATGTTTTGCATATGATGTCTGGAAGAACTGAAACTTCAACATTTATCAGAGAGACAAAGAGACACAAAACCTTGCCTGCTACATAACAAATTAGTTGCCCTTTAGCAGCACATTCTGTGATCTGAAAACGTTAGTAGCTTCGGTGAGTCTAGTCTTGTTGTTGAGCCTTTTTTTTTTTCTTTTCCTACCTTTTTCATTTTTAAAGTTGGAAGGAGGGAGCAATAGCAAAAAAATGAAAGGAGATATGAACTCTTTTTCTTAAGCACTTAATCCATTGAGGGCTAGTTTGCAGCTGCAGAATGGAATTGCAGGAGCCATTAGTGATCTTCCACCCAGTTTAGTGTAATGTATCTTAAAAATGTTCCCAAATGCTGTTTTATGCCGTATGCCTCTCTCCCCCTTACTTTTATCTTTCTTGACTGACTTTGCACACTTGGCATGAAAGATGTAGCAGATTATGATACCTCCTGGTCAAGCAGTACCTTTTAACTCCCATTGCAAAAGTTATTCCCAAATTATTACGTTGCTGTTCCAGAACACAGCCGCCTCTGCCACCTACAGCATCGCTAACATTTATTATCCCTTTTCACCAGCACTTATTAGCTGATCAGGAGACTTTCAAACCTTTCGCTTAGACTGAGTCGTAAGTGTCAGTCAAAGCTGCTGAAATTCAATATATAGTAGAATGAGATCTACTGAAGTTCTTGCAGAAATACATGGCCAATGTACAGTCTATTACTCTGCAGGAGATTTCCACGTGGCCTTCCAGGACACATCTGTCTTTAATAATTCTGTTCAGTTAAAAATAGGCAGTGTGTGTTGGGATTTTTTCATTTATTTTGAAAAAAATACTGAAGGAAACATAATTTTTTTTGGACATAGAAGTTGTAAATATATAATTTTATTTATTTATTTTAGGCAGCCAGTGTTCACTTTGATTTTAGCCTTCCTTTCTCTGCAGTGGTGATAATTGCACAGGAGTCAGACAAGTGTAAGCGAAAACTTAGATGAGCAAATCTGACTCTGGATATTTGAAGCCATCAGGATCAGGAGGGTGTATTTGGGATTTGTGTAACAGCACAAATGAGACCTGTTGAGTCAACTGTGGCAAAGGCAAGAGGTCTCTTAAACAGTGACCTTTCCATCCCTGTGGTCAGAAATGCTAAGTTTGAAAAGCTGTGCTGAAATAAGTAGAATATTGATTGTCGGTTTGTGGCTCGTTTGCTTGCAGGCTGAGTAAAGAGCATCAGACAAATCTCTGGCTTTTCCTCTGCTTCCTCTACTTAAATATTCTTAACAAGAGAAAAATATTCAGACGTGCTTTCCTCCTCTTAGTTTCTTACGGAGGAGGGGGAAAACGCAATGTTAGTTTTTTTCATGCCTTCAGATGTATCAGTGGAGAAATGGTACAAAACAATGAGATTTCCTGAGAGAAAAGCTGTGAATGACCCACAGCTGACTGTCTTTGCATATCTGTCAGTATCTAGCTTTCCATCCCTTTGGCTCAATCAGCAATCGTTGGCTGTGAATCAGTCTCAAGATGGTCATTCCATGGACTAAGATGGTCTTTGGATTCTGCATCCACCAGGCAGATGGCATTGCCAGCTACAGGAATCCATCCAGGGTTATTATCTCATAATCCAATACATTAACTGCTTGGACATTTTCCTTTACTTTTTTTTTTCTGTTAATGTCATGCAAATGCAGCAGGTTTTTCCTTATAAATTAACAGCAAGGACAAATTGTTTTCAAATGTGCTTGGTACAGTTGTACAAAGTATAATCTTCAAGTAGAAAATATGGTGGGTAGGACAACCTTCTTGTGAAGCTCTCCCTGTACAGGGCATATACAGGCTTCTGCCAGCACTTCAGTTTGTGTAGGACTGGTGAAATTTTTTTAAGTGCTGTAATCATTCTTTTACCAATGGGAAACTGAAAGTGTGTATATAAACAAGAGAGAAATGTACAATCAATGTGAGAATGTAAGTAGCTAAAATAAAGCCGTAGGGGTCAATTGAGTTGATCCCATATGGCATGTTCATGTCCCATTCTCTGTTGTTAATTCATATTCATATTTTCTATATGTAGTAGTTTCTAAATCCATAGATTACTCCTCATTTCCTCTTCCCCTCCTTCTCCTTTCATTGATGCTATTTGAAGCAAGTGGAGTCTGGATATCTGAATACTGAAATGAATACGAATCCAAAGGCAGTGGGAGTGTGAGGTAGAATTTATTTATTTTTAGCCCCCCAAAATGGATTTTTTGTAGATGTGACAGGTTTCAGTTCTATTGGCAAACTTGAATTACAGTCTTACCTACCTTTTTCTCTGAAAGAGACACAAGCAGGGGAGAAACAGAGGACTAAAAGTGTATCTGACAGCTCACATGTGTCAGGCTCTCTGTCTGTCTCCTTCCCCTTTGCCTGCTGGCCTCCAGAATCCTACCAAGTGTGCAAATGTTCCAGAGCTGTCTGTACAGAGTGCTGGGTATTTTATTTATTTATTTTTAATAATAAAGAGCTCTGATTTTTGAAGGTGTTTTTCCACCTTCAGAATTAGGGGAATGACATTCTGATCCTGTATTATCCACTTTATCATTCAGCAGTGGCCTTACAGGTACAGGTTTTGTCTCTGTATGATGTGGCTCCTGCTGGACTTGTCTTCTGGGTCTGTGCAAAAGAGAAAGTAACAGGTGAACAGATGAACGTTTTCCTTCTGCTTTCGGTAAAGTCTTTAAGAGACATGAACTGTTTTATTTTTGCTTTTAACTAAGCTCCCTCTACTCAAACCAAGAGAAAGAGGAAGAGAATAATGTAATCATGATATAATAAAGGTTTAAAATCACAAACAATTCTTGAAGGCTTTGAAAGCATCACCTTGGTAAGGCAGGAAGCATCAGCAGACATATTGTCATGTCTGTAGTTAGAGAAAGAGAAGATTTTAAATTTTTTTATTACACAGTGCTGGGCTGATCTAACTGATTATTAATTTCCTTGTATTAATGTTGTGACTAATTTTTGTTTTAGTTGCCCTGTGCAGGATTTCTTAGGCTAGTAATGACATTAGTTCACTAGATGAGTGCAATGTTTTAAATGATGAAAACAATTCCATATAGAACTTGGAAGGGAAAAAATACGATGGCAAAACACAGCTTTACTTATTTTTAATTATCCGCTCTGTTAAGCATTTAAAAAAGAAATTGGTAGTTCATAGTGTGGTGATCTAACTGCCCTTCTACACAGGTATATTTCAATATATGCTGGAAATATTTAATATTTTAGCTGGTATTTTCTCCAAAAATAAAGGAAAGTAGCTTAATAAAAGAGAGACATAGCATGAAGCCATTTGTAAATGTATTGAAGGATCTTGCTTGATCTGTATTCCAGGGGAAGGATCTCATTTTTCTGGATGTGATTTTACTTTGCGTGATGCTAGCTCTTTATCTACATTCTTACAAACATGTGCTGGAGCTTGGATAACTTGGTCCATTTCCTGCAGAACTTTGTGCCCAGAGATTATCAATACAGGTTCAGAATAAAACAGTGGAAGTCTGCATGAACCTATCTATCTACAATACTAAATAAGCTTTAGAGTCCTGGTACATTCACTTACTGTGTTGTATTTTGTAACCTGGGAATTAGAGGCCTGCAGAGTTGATTTTTTGTGTTTTTGAATGTATAGTGGTGGTACTAAAACAGAAAATAAGGTACAGAGCACAAAATGGTAATGGCAGGGTTTATTTTATCCAGTGTTTCTCTACCACAGTAAAGACCTCACCAGTCTCTAACCCTGCATTCTCTAGTGCAACACCAGGAATCTCAGTCTGTCTAGTCCTTGAATAATCCCATTACTACAAATGTGCTGCAGCCAAGGCAACAGGATATGATGAGTTCATGGACATCTGTGATAAAAAATTTCTTTCTTCTATGGCAGTTGTCTGTGGAAATAATTTTGGAGGAGATGCTTGTCTAATTTTTTTCAAACACTGTCTATGGAGTTGGAGACTGTTTCCTGGTTGTGATTTTAATGTTAGAAGGAAAAGTCAAGAAATAGTTCACATCAGAAAAGCAGGCCCTTAGTCACTTTTCTATCAGTGGCAGCCCACTGCCTCATTTTGTCCTCATTTTGCACATGGCACCCCCGAGAGGAGTCAGGCTTGGAATCAGACCCCTGTGTGCTGGTGTGGAGCAGGTAGGAGGAAGCCTCTAGGGAACCCTCAGTTTGAGGCTGATCGAAACAGGCTTTGGATAACAGCAGCTCAGCAATTTGTTTTGTTATGAATGGAGGTTATCCAAGTAACTAAATTTAAAGTAGCATCCAGCACTTCTGTGACTCATGATCTGGAGGGTGTTTCAGCTCCAGGATTGTGCTGATGTGCTTGTATTGGGACGGGGTGGTCCAGATTCCTGACCAGAGAGACTGGTTTATCAATGAGTTGGATGTAGGTGCTGGAGGCTTGATGAGAAGTCTCTGTGACTCCCTCCTGTCACAGCCAGCATCAAACACATTGCACTAGTGATAAACTTGTAAAATGCCTTCACTGTTCCCATGCTGGACTACAACTTCAAATTTGAGGTTAAGAGGTATTTTTAATGAGCATCACTGTTAGGTGAATTCCTAAGAGCGGTAACAAGAAAAAGCTAACTTTGTAATTGCTCAGTGAACACCATTCAAGACTATAAAAGCTTTTAGTAGCTGGTGTTAATGTACTCTTTTCCAAACTGTTAATTGCCTGGGATCTGTGATATCTTTATGGCATAAAGAGCACTGAGTTGCAGTGGGACACACGGCATTCCATTCAGCTTGGTACTTGGAAATACTCAAAAGATATTGAGCAACAACCACAGCAGTGGAAGCTGCAAAGAACAACTGGTATAATTCTAAGGAATGTTTCTCTTTTGACATTGGTAATTAGGGTTCAGCACAGAGCCCCAGCACATGAAACAGAATGGTGTTCAATGCTAACCACTGTGGCACTGCAGCAATTGGACTAGGAAGGAAACAAATGTGTTTTCCTTCTCTCTTTTATTGTGTGTATTGAGAAAGATTGAGTGTTGACCCTTAGGAATTCTGGGGCATAAATTTTTCTTCTAAAACTATTCAGTGCACTGTGTTGCCAATAAAGTAGTAAATAATAATAATAATTTTCAAATGGGTAGAATCCTCTCTTTGTTCCCAGCTGTGCAGTGAGGAGTTGATAAATGCTATACTGCCTGGATAAGAATTGGTTTGTTCCATTTACTGCTCTAAATGGTGAAGCATTGTTCCTCGATGACAATGGTTCTTCACTGATGACAGCTCGTCAGCACTTCAGGAACAGAGACAAATGCCTTGTGATCTATGCCACCAGTGACACATCTGTAGTCATTCCCATAATAGTTCAGTGATGTCTTTATGTTTGGGCATCAATTGCCCCCACTTAGGATGTAGATACTGAGCCATTGCTCTCTGTCCTTCTCCTAGGTCAGAAAAACAACCAGCTGAGCATTAATATATGATTTTCTTCCTTACCTTCATGCAAATTTGTCACTGGAGCAGGAGGGGAAATGGCATGTTCTAACTGGAGAATGTGTTGTGTCTAAGAACGAAGCAGGAGAAGGAGTCTGGGGTGTGCATGCGAAGAGAGGAGGTCACAAAGAATGTTCTTCCAGTTTCCTATTACCAGTAGCAGCTTCCTAATGCACTCAGTGAAGAGGTCTAAATTAATGGTCCAAGTGAGTCATCAGCGAACCCTTAGTGGGAACCACACTCATTTGTAGTAATCAGGATTGATTTATGAATAGGACAAAAGGGACCAAATAAGCTATGAAAATGCATGTTGTAGATGTTTTTTCCCCCGATGAATAATTCATCCTTTTCTAGTATCCATGAAAACAAAAACACTGTGAATATAAAAACCCATTAAAAAAGTTAATCCCACAAATGGCTGAACACGAAGAAAATCAGCTTTTGTTTTAAAAGGTAGATTTTCTCAAATCTTCTCTAATTTGATTTGCCAGTGGGGTATAATTTAAGTCAAACAAGTTAGCAGCATTACTTGCTATATAAAGGTCTAAATATTTAATAGATTTTGATAAATGCCTACCCCCCATGATAAAGAGCTGAGGAATGCTCATTTTCCACAGTGCAGAGGGTAAGCTAAACCAAACAGAAATGGCAAACACAATGAAGATGGAGCTTCTGTTCACAGGATATGGCCCTCCAAACCTGGCCTTTGGAGGACTGGCAGTGCACCCACATAATCCTATAAATAATCTTAAATCTAAATAATTCTGCACAAATGGCCTCAAATGAAAATGACAGAGGCTTTTATTGACTGTAAAGTCTCATGGTCTCCTCATGCCTGTGAAAATGCCTGAGTGAGCCTGGCTTAGACAGAGCACATGCTCTGGAAGGTTGCTGTGTACTCACATAACCCTGGTGGTCATGTGCCCATCTCCTCCTGGATGGACATGTCAGTGGGAAGGGGAGCATCAGTGTCCCTACAGGCACTGCTGCTCCAGAGGAGCTCAGGTGCTCTGTGTAAAACTACAGAGGAAGTCTCTGAAAAAACAGAATATGAACTTGGGTATGTCAGGTTCTAGGTGGGCTCTTTACCCCTGGGCTGCCCAACATTTGTTGCACCTCCTATGTCAACACTAAACAGAGCATCAGAAAGGAGAAACCTTACACAGAAAGAACAGTGCTTCCAGAAGGAGCTAGATTGCTTCCTAACTGCCCCTAAAAGTTCAGTGGTGTTGCTTTGTGTTGTTTTACTGTTTTTCAATTTTGTAGAAAAATAGTTTGCATTTTAATTTTAGAGACAGAACCTCCTTCAGCAACCCTGAGGAAGATTAAAAAGCTATGGCATTTTTCACAGACTGTTTGTTTTGAAAAGAAAATGAAAATTTGATGAATTTCAATCAGATGTAGCTTGCAGCATTCAAATATTTATGGATTATCAAATTCCCTTTTCCCAGCTCTGCTTCTTAAGTACAGAGCTCATCTTATATGTAATATTAATTCTCATTATTCTTAGACAGTTATTCACTGAATTCTTGTGCAGACTCAGTTCATCTAGGACCTGGTCTAAATTTCAAGAAAATGAAGGGAATGATTTGTACTTGAATTTCAGATTGTCTTTTCTTCAGAAGCCTGTTCATCCAGCGTTCAGGTCCTTGTAATTGTTCTCCTGCAAAGCTTATTTTCCTTAAAATTTGTCTGGCATTGTATGCTATACAAGTTGTGTTTGTACCTGTTAGCAGTGGGAAGAAATATCCTTTTTCCTAATGGTTGCTGCTTCTTTTGAGCACTTCATTTGAGAATGAGTTGACCTGTTCTGTTGTCATATTCTGTGCCACCCTTGTATCCAATTTACTGACAGTATAATTAGTTAAAGTTGCACATCTTTTTGCCCTTTGGCACTTATTTGCATTTTTTATCAAAAATTGTTGTTTTCTGAACCCTCCTGCACTGTTGAGTTGAATACATTCCACTGTAGTACATAGGATTACACTGTGATAACAGCATTTTGCGAGTAGTACAGAAAACATTTTAGATGTTCAGAAAAGCAGATAGTCCAAGGGTATTTCTTCCAGGCAAGTATGAGATCATGGTGCTGATGCTCCTGGGTTCGCAGATGAGAATTTGTTCCCAGAAAACATATAACCAACTCTTTTTTTAGTAGCATTAGGTACATGTGCTTGCTAAATTGCTAACATTAAACATTTTAACTTTAAAATAAGATTTTATAATTTTTTTTGCAAATTATGAACTATTTTCATTTTGAAACATGCACTTGGTAGCTGGTCCTGTTTCCAGGGACCTCCTCCAGAGAGACTGAACATGAGTCAAAACAGTCTCTTTACTGCTCCATTAGGAGTTGGGATTACAAACTCCTTTCCATGCCCATATGCATAACCAAGTGTTTGCAAAAGCTTAGATTGTTTTTCAGAGAAGCAGTGGAGATTTGCTTTTAATCTGTGCTTTTGTTTAGGAGCTGTGGCTGGCTCTGTCAGGCCAACCTGTATGAAGGAAGTTGCCTCCTTTCTTGAGACCTCAGCAGTGCTAGAGAAAAGACCTGCTCACTAAACACAAGCCATTTTTCCACTTAAGCTTGTAAGGAGGTGGTGTCAACTGCCATGACTCATCCAATTTCACCACAAATACATGTTATTTCACTTGCCTTGACAGCCTTGATCCAGACATCACCAGTTCTGCCATTGGGTCCAGGCATTAATGGGTTCTGTGAATTAAATAAGGAAGTCCTGATTTGAAAACCTTTCTCTGATAGCAAGCAGACAATGAGTCAGAGCTATAAGAGAACAGATTTTCCTCCTACCCTCTTCATCTTGCAGCTATCCTAACCTTAGTAAAATCTGATTTATGGAGCTTGGGCTTTTTTTTCAATTTCATCTAATTAGCACAGGCGCTGAGGTCAGTATTCTAACACCTGACAGATTTTACCAGGGTACACCACAATTACAAGTGCAATTATCTGTTTTTCTGCTGCACTGAAAAATGTAGCATGTGAAAATTAACATAAACCCCTTAACTGTTAGGATGAAAGTGTGGGTGTTAGGAAAGAGGCACCTTCTTCAAATTTGAAAGGCCTAGGCTTGATGCTTGACTTTTTGAAAGCTTTCCCAGGCATCATTAGGTGATGTGCTTCATTGTTCTGAGCTTGAGTTTACCCCTTCTGTTTCATTAGGGCTAAATTTTCATGTGTATGCAGACTTTCAGGTGAAAAAGCTGAAACAAGGTTTCAGTGAAAAAAGGGTGAAAAAGCTCCAACAAGGATTGGAGGAAGAGGTTCTTATGTTGGACAGTAATTTAATATAAGCAATAATCTTTTAAAAGTACCAACTGCATCCATGAATCTGAACCATTATGATGGTGCTGGCCCTCTCTGCTGGCCTCAGTATACAGCAACTTGTACAGGGTCTTTGTGTAAATCTGCAGTTGTGAAGTCTTCAGTGTGAGAGCTATGGGCTCGTTGGCTGACAACCAGAAAAACAAAACACATTTTCTGAGCAGTGTGTCCATCCAGTCATTTCTACGTGGCATGCGGGAAGAGCTGACTTGCATCTTGCTACAAGAGCGTGTAAGTTTGCACCAAGTTGCTTGCCTGGGTACTAAACTACAAATGTGTGATTAAAATGATGCATTCATATTAAATTGAAGAATAGTATTGGTTAAATATAATTATAAAGTACTGTCCTAAGATAGTCAGAAGACCTGAACAAGAGAAGGGTTATCTCATTTATTTCTTACATTGAGGGAAACTATAATCTTAGCTTAGAGGAAATTCAGAGCAGATCTAAAAAGTCATACTCAAGCTAAGCTTTGTAAATTCAAAGTCAGGCACTTATTTCAGTGTTCAGGCAAGGAGAAAAACAGTTAACAGCTGGAAATGCCTGTTCCTCTCTTCCACGAGATGCAGAGAAGGGTAATTGACTTAGACTCCTTCAGGACAGGAATGGGTTTTCTGTGTCTGTAAGTGTGAAGCACACGGTCTTTATCCTAGTGGGGGGAATCTCTTCATGACAGTGATAACAGCAAAGTCTCTGCTCTGTAGGCTCCATATGAATGCCAATATATTTTCTGCTTCTGTGGCAAATTTGTATGTCACTGACTGGTGGCAGTCTTTAATAGCTAGTTTGATGAGAACATCCAGACCTTTAAATTCTGGGATTAGTAAACTAAACCTTCAGCACCTTTGTAGTCTGGGACTAGTAAACGAAACCTTCATCTCTCAAGGAATGAGAAGGTTTTTGGAATAGTACTTAACTAAGAAATAGGAAGCTCACANNNNCTTAACTAAGAAATAGGAAACTCACAAAGCTGATATTGAAGGTAAGAGTTCAGTAGTTCTTAGATATCCACCATCCATGTATTTGTATTTTATTCAGCTAGGAAATAGTGGTGGTGGAAAAGCCCTCCTCCTTTCCATGCCTGTAACCTGTTTTTGAGGTTCTTTCATACACGTATGAAAGAAGGCAGAAGTAATTCATGATACTACAAAACATTATGTTAATTATCAATATGTCCATATCAGTAAGTCCATATATTTCACTAAGGCTGTTCTTATATGAAGCACAATACCAAAAAGGATCTGAGGCTTGCACCGGTATGTTTAAAGGCAAATGCAGCCATGTGATTATCCCACTCCATGATAATTTTGTCAGAATGATTAAAAACAGCTTCCTATAATATTCTTACTTGTGCTAAAAAATAAATCTTGTGTTTGTACTTGGTGTATGTGCAATGTGCACAGAGCACATTGCCTCACTTCTTTCACTGAAGTGACTGAGAAGATCAGAACAAAATGAAGCACTCCTCAGTTATGCAAATGAACCAGGCTTAGAGTGAATCTGCCTATATTAAGCCAGAAATCTGATTTTTTTTTTAATATATATTAAGCTTCCCTGGGGGAAGGAAGAGTTTAATTAAAAAGAGATTCAATGAGAATTCAGAATAAGTCACATCTATTTTTCCTCTGCCAGAGCCTTGGAAAAGTGGTGGTTTCTGAAGGAACATGTTGAGGTGCAAATAGGAAAGAAATTGGATTGCCTCCTTCATGAGTTTGGGATCTCCCATCTGTACAAGCACTGTTTTCAATATTCCCCCTTCTGACAGCAAGAGATTCAGCAATGGCTGCTCTTCCCCAGCTTTGTCCTATATTTCCTTTTTCTGGGTAAAGCAATTTCAA
>VWYI01042074.1:0-23085 GCA_013399455.1 Anthoscopus minutus
AATCAACTCTTAGAATTATTACTAAGTGAGTTTCTTTGAACTTCACAGATGCTGTCTAAAACTTAGCTGCAAAAAGAGGCAAGGCAACCCTTGCTGGAGCCCTCTGCTTTACAGAATCTCCTGCATATAGGACAAAACCCTCCCTGACTTGCTCACTGCATTAGCAAGGACAGGGAAAACTAAACATGTTTATTCTTCCTCCATGTCTGTGCTGGTCTCCTTCTTCCTGCAGAGTTAGCTGAAGTACAGAGAACACTGAGGAACACAAGAAAGTGGAGTTATTCCAAGCACTTTTGCAAAATTTTCTGGCCAGCTCCATCCCTTGTTCCTGTACACAAGTTTCTGACAGAAATAACAGCATCTATACTTCACACTGGAAATCTCTACTACCACAGGAGTAGATTTCCAGATTTTTTTTGTTTTATGGCCCAAATACAGGTCCAGGTCACTTAATATAAACAATAGAATAATTTGTAATTACATCACTGTTGTTTCAAGCTGATCTGATCTCACAGCTGACCCTGCCTGGGGCAGGTTAGACTGGAGAGTCTCAGAGGTTCCTTCCAACCTGAACAACCCCGAAATCTTAAGCTTAGGCTCAACCAAAGCAGCAGCAACAAGGCCACTCCCATCTTACTTAACAGGCCTTTTTGGCATCTTACAGGAACTTCAGGAAGCAAAAAATCTCCAAGAACAAGTTGGTTGTCTTTCCCTCTAAGGACCACTGATGTAGGACAAAAGTTCTGCTTAGTTTATATAAAATACACAACAGAAAATCCAGGCAACACTTCCTGCAAGTACAAAGCCCCAACAAAACACTCTTCATTGCAGCTGACAGTGGCACAGCCTGTCAGCAGCAAACTGGCTGCTACAAATATAACTGCACATAAGCTGACAGACTGCTGATTTGGCTTTCTCAGTAGAAAGTTTAGAAGTCTGGCAAGAACTCACATGATCCCTTCAGATCCAGTATCCCTTCAGGTTCACAAACTTTTCAGGTAGTGTACAGGTCAACACATGTTCCACTTCAGAAGCCCCCTCAAAAACTTAAAATAGTTTAAAAGCTTCTCAGCTTTCACTTAGAAACCAAAAAGAAAGAAAGTTTAAAAAGGTAAAAATTCTCATTAGGATTCAATAAAAAGCCAGTAGACAATCACCATTTGTAAAGTTGCTCTATTTTATAAATAATATACACAATAGGTTTCTTAAAGGTAAGGATAGTTTCTTAAATGAATGAGAGCTGCTTTTTCCATACCTGAGTGATGTGCTTAGTTTCAAGGGCTGTGTAATAGGTGTTGTGTGTGTACACTGAGTCGTTTTAAATGTCTCCCAAGCCTTGCAAAGCCACTAATGCTAAGGAAATTTTAGGTCTTTATATTGCATTCAATGTACTTCCTTTATATTAAAGTCACATTTGTCAACTTCAATAAAATATTCTTTTTAGTTTTGCATTTAAAATTCGGCTGATTTTTCAACTCCATGAATTGAAGCATCAATAGCTTGCCACTCACAATACTGTTCCTCATAAATGGGTTCCTGTATCTTTGCAGAAGGTTTTTATAAGTTACAAAGCACTTGATTAAATGCTGAACAGGAACACTTAAGACATGTGACAGTTTCTAGGATACTCTGTAAGAACAGCTCTGCTAGTAAAACAGGGACACCAAGTAATTTTATTTAACCTAATTTTTTTTCAAGTGTTCCACACAATTCATCCATAATAAAGTCTTTAAGATCAATTTTGTACAAAGCCACTTGCAAATTTGGAAAGCTACTTGATATTCTTCTCCCTTCTAGATTTAATTCCCACTTGGGGCCATACAAGACATACATGACTTCTGAAAGGAGAAAAGCATTACTTAATAAGATTTAATCATTTATTCATACAGCAGACAACTAAGACCACCTACACTTAGAGAAAAACTCTAGACCAGGTCACTGGACATAAATCCATAGTTAGGCAGAGATCAGTGTATTTTTCTGAAGGATCCAATAAAATAATCATATTCTGTTTCCAGAAGAATTACTCTAAGCACTCAAATAGAGCAAAGAGCACGCACTGGTTTGAAATAAATCTGTGTCATATTAACTGAACTGATGGTTATATAATTGGCAAGATCAAGAAAGTAGACGTGAACACCATAAAGAACGCACATAAAGGACTGTTTGATTTACAGCTTATCATAACAATGTTAACTCCATTTTAGTAAGGCCATAAACCAAAACATTTCTGTGGCTGCAGTACAGATCAGCACATTCTTTTAGAAATTGTCTAAGGTGAAAGCACCAAGATACCATTAAGCCTAGAAAAAAGTAGATACTTTCATTTTTAAAAAGTGATCAAAACCTCAGAAAAGCAGACTCAAAAAAAAAATTGTTTGCAAGTTCCCACTCACTTCACAGGTGTATACAGCATCAACTTAATTCTTGTTTATAAGTCTGAGCAAAGGACACTGAAACAGCACAGGAATATTAACACATTTGAAGCATTGCAGATCAGGGAGACTAAAGGAAGTTGAAACAAGGTTTTGAACCCCTCCACACAAAAATCCTTATGTCTTCTGAGCACAGAATGCAGCTGATGCCTCCACCTGTCATAACTCAAGAGAGGCCTGAAGTCCCTGAAACTGTTCCTTTAGAAACAAAGCATCTTCAAGGTGTCACGGTAAAATTTTCACCCATGTTGACAATGCTTCTTTAGAGTGGAAGACCAAAACAACTTGTGACAGTGCTCTTCAAAGAGCCAGGTCAGACTCAAATTGTTCTAATGAACTGACTGTGACAGCTCTCCAGAGCACATCCTGGCCAGTCCTGACAAGGTCTGAGAGCTCAGCATCTCCAAAAGAAACCCAACAGCCTGTCCACTCCACCAAGTTTACCAGAAACACTTCGAGCAACTCCAGCAATCTTCAGCTGCACTATAACCAAACCACTGAAGCTTCAGGCAAGTGACTGCACACCATAACTTTTTAAAAGGTGTTTGTTTCTCCATGTTTAATAGAGTCAGTTTTTTATTATATCTGCAGAAGAAAATCTGTTCCTTCTGCTCACTAAAAGCACATGAATTACACACTTTGCACAATAATGCTTTACTATGAGACAAAAAGAATGTATGAGCTTTAACTTGCTCTTGAGCCTCTAAACTATCCCTCAAAAACCCATGCTGAAGAACTAACAAAAGAGATATTATTGCACAGTTCCTTTTCCAAAGTTCCCCTCATGGGTGCCACTTAATGACATGATCAACTCAGATAAAAACTGAGACTAGGAATCCAGTGTTATGTTTGGTCACACTGAATCTGTAAACAGGTTGGTTAAACAACTCTGATAAAGTCACTGTATCACACATTCCCAACAGACATGAACTGAATTAGATGTTCTATTTTGGTTTAAGCAATTACTTGCCTTTTTTTTTTTAATAGGAAGAAGGGAGAAGAAGCCCTGATATCAGCATTATTGTCTCTTCCCAGTGCCTGGCCTGCAGAACTTTGGCTCCACTGTAACTCAGCCTGCTGCATACAAACCTCTCCAGCAGAACCCTGATTTGGAATCACGTATGCTGTGCATGTGATGCAGACACCTTCCTCCTCTTCTCCCCCTACTCAGCTCTTTTTAAGAACACATGTAAGAAAGAGATCTCACTGTGCAGTTTTAAGTTCAAAATAATGATCTCTCAGGGCTGTTTATAAACCTAATTATTGTGATAGGTCACAACTTACACTGGTCTCCCCCTCATTGGCCTAACAATTAAGACACAGATTTAACAAGTCCTAGCACATACATACTTCAAAATCATGGACTCCAAACTGGACTTTTTTGCCAGCAATCCTTACTCAAGTACCATTTCTTCAACAGTGGACAGATATATATTCCAGAAATTAACTCATGAAGTCAGCTGCATCAATGGATTATCGTCCATCCTAGATTTCTTTCATGAAGCCATTTAAGTTGCAAATACGAAAGTTTAATAACCCTTACAATATTTCTTTTTCATTAACTACTATACAGAATTGAAAAAATTACCAGATTTTAGCTTCCTTTTCATTATTCACTCATATTAGAGAAGCAAGGTACCCTGATGAGTTAATATGTGGAAAAAAGTGTCAGTTCTGAATTTTGTTCCCCTTTGGTTTTACTGAACACTGTCTTGTTCCCAGGAAGAGACAATGATGTCTAACATTCCTCATATACACAGCACATACATTAATTACTACAGTAAGCAGTATTTACACAAAAGTTTTCAGATGTCACAATTTTCACCAATTCTCTGAATATCTCTGTAATAATACATTTTCATAGACCTGTAAGAAATCAACCTACTGATTTATACAATCTTGTATGATTTATTCAATTCTTGTTTCTAATATTCTTCTCCATTCCATTTCTCTTTAAGAAAGAAGTATTTATTAGAACTCAAGTACTAATCAGTTATGGCAATCACCACTATCAATCCCTTCTTTTTGTCTAGTAGCTCCAAACTAAGTATTTTCCTCCACTGTGTGCCACCAAGAGCTTAGTGGGAACCCATACTGCTGCTCATTCAAGTAGCCTAACTGCATCTCTCAAGTTTCTTACAGTTGCCTCTTGCCAGTTAGTCAAATCAGTCTGTCTTCAACTTCTGCTGCTCTTCCCCTTTTCCTTTTCTTGAAGTTACAGATGTACCACATAACTACAATAAACATTTTATTTACTGTGGCTAATCAGTGGCACAATTCTTCTCTTCCTGTGGCCTCTAAATTCTTACTTTCCTTTGAGTTAAGCCCTAGTATAATCTTCCAGATGTTTTCACATTCCACTTTTAATTAAAAAGTGCTCAGTAAGTTCTTTTTAAAGAGGTCAGCAAAAAGCAGACCAACCTGTAATTCAATATAACAGTTACTGCTCACAACAAGAACTCCTGAACACCATTGCATAAACTGTTTGTTCCATCACCTCCAACATTTCCCACAACAGTAACACCACCTCCCAGTTCGAATGACAGCAAGCCTCCCTTCCCAAGAGACCCTGTGTTATAAAGACAGGCAAATTCATCACAGTTTCTCAGTAATAACCTAAACTGCTTTTCCTGAGCCTCCAACTGCCTACCAATAATCTCCAATCCATGTTATGCAATGCATAAAGTGATGAGGTACAGCCACATGTTAGGGTAGGTGCCCATAATCACAATGCCCAACTGCAGCTCTAAACTGGATCTTCAGGAAGTCTTTAAAAGTAGTATCTCCCTCAAGCCACAGACTGGCTTTCTGTATTAACAGCTTCCCTTTGGGGATGAGACTTTGGAGAAGATACATGGAAATATACATACTAATTTACATTTTAAAAAAAAGAAAAATAACTGCATGATTTGCATGGACCACACCTATGGAAAATTGTACAGCAAGTCACATGCAAAAGGATCAGATTTTGCCACATCATCCTGACAGGACTACAATACCAAATACTGTGTTCACAGTAAGCTGATTACCCAGGGAGCCTATCAAACTGAAAATCACCCCATTAAAATACTCACATAAAAACCTTGGTTACAGGTAGCAAGCTTTAAGACAAACAACTGTGGGAAAGTGAATTAAATATGGCAAGATATTTAATATATACAAGTAATTAAAGGATATATATGCAATTGGGAACATAAACAAACCATTAAAAACACAGAGATCATATATATATATATATACACACACATTGTACATATGTGATATAACATACATATGGTCACTAACACAGATAAATTTTAGAGAGAAGACTGAGTCATCTGTGAAACAAAGCACTGCACACTGAAATTATGTCAACCTTGATTACAGTACTTAAGCAATTCAATTCATCTGTCTTCAAGAGGCTACTCTATTCACTCAATGCCCTTACAGTTAGAGGGCAAGCCAACAAAGAATCTCACTCTTCCCTGCTTGTGAATATTGCCTCCTTTGTGCAAAACTCTGGACTGCCAATTAAGATTTGCTTAATAAAACAGGATTTTAAAACTGTATTCTTTGGAAAACAGACTCTAATAAATTATAAACAAGTATATTTGCTCCCCAAAGTGATTATTCCAGTTTACAAGCTTTCTTTTGTGTATCTTAGTTTCCAAACTCTGGCATGAATTTCCTACTGTGTTTGCCATGGTAACCAAGCAGCCTGAGCCTCTACTTGAAATTCCATTTAACTGTTCAGCATTGCATATTGATCAAGATACACAAACATCCTAAAGTACTCCAAAGAGTGAAGCTGCCATTCTCATACTGGAGAACCACCATATATCACAAACCTCAAAGGATTTTTGCTGTAGTTTAAAATGGCAGGGTAGTAGGGAAACTCCTTTGGCAAAGATGTACATTAAAAGTTACCAAATAAAGAGAAGACACTCAGATGTGAGGAAAGGAGTAAATTCAATTTGTAAGGAGTTACATTAGAACTGCAGTCTATATGTGACACTATCTTCTCCCCTATGAAAGAAGAGTTTGCATTCATGTCAGAAAGGAGAATTTTATCCAGGAGTACATTTGAATGAGAAAGACTGTTTCCTGCATTAAAGTTTGTTCCTGTGGTGGAAAACTCTTCTGTTCCAGTGAAAGAGGGGCCAGGTAACTGGCTAACTTGAAGTTCAAGGATTAACACTAGCAAGGCAAAGCCAAAGCACAGTTGCTTGCTTCTTTTAGTTTCTATTTTGAACAAAGATCTTTCTTCAATCATTTCTTTCAAACATAGGATCATGAGAAAACATCTGTTTTAAGCATACAGAATCTCTTCCAATTCCTACAAAACCCACCAAATACCCCGGCACAGTAGAATTTTATATGAAGTACAAAACAGATTAGGAAAGCCTGAAAAAAACAGGCTTACTGCTCATATTTTTCAGTCTCACTACACTATATGATTTAAAAAAAAACCACAAAAAAACACAAAAAACACAAGGGCTGGCTGATCACCAGGTAAGAAAAATTTCATCCTTTACCCTGCTCATGGTTTAAGACAGCATGAAATAGTTCTGACATTCAATTCTGCTTTATAAATGGAGGCTTAGAATATAGAACAACACCTCTAAGAAAACACAAAACACAAAATCCCCTCCTAAAGCTTCTCCACAAAACTACTGAGATGCTCTAGCATCCATTTAGCTACCATTAAATATCTGCTGCTCTTTCCATGATATCTGCCAAGTGAGCTGTACATCCATTTTTTCACTGAACATTACTGCCTCCAGCTCCTCAGTCTCTTACAGTCCTTTCCTCTCCTGATCTGAAAGCCAGTGGTGGCCTCACGGGGTACCACACAGAGAGTTGGATTTGTATCACTAAAAATAAATTGCCTTCATTCTGTTCATCTGGCTCAACCCTAAGAAGCTTCTGAAGGAAACATTCTGCCTCTTGTTAAAACCTATTCTGTACTTCCCTTAGGGTCTGCAGCCTATCACACCACAGTATTTTCAGTCTGCAGTTCAACTGTTAGTAATTGCTTACAGCAGGGCTGGTCAAAAAGCAGGATTCTTCTAAATTAATAGTAAATTTTGCATGACTGGAACCTGTGGGAGACCTGGTAATGTCTCATAGCATCCAGGGAAGGTTTTGTATTATTTATTCTCTGCTTTCTTTCCTCTCTTCCTCCTTTCAGTGTGACAAAAAGGGTATTTAGGGACTGCTTTGCTCAGAAAATGAAAATCACAAAATTCTTTCTCCAGTTTTACATTAGACACCATCCTCTTCTAGTAGCAGGGTTAAAAATCACCTTCAACACAAGCAACCAGAATTTCATGCAATATTAAAGCCATCTTCTCACTGCCTAGTACAATAGCACTAAAGACATTCTTTATTTCTACTGGTAAACCTCATTTGATACATCTTTGAATTGCATTTATGTCCTCCAGCCTTCAACAGCTGTATCACAAGCTGGCTCAGCTTGTAATCAACACTACACTGAGTTTATCATCTTTTGAAAGTTTTATTGCTGAAGCAAAAATTCCCTATGGATTTTTTTTCAATGAATTTTCACTTCATCTTTGGTTGTGATATCAGCTTGTTTCCCCTTATAAAGTAACTCTGATTATGAACACTGATGCATCTCAAAGTTATTATGAGCACCATGTACGTGCTCTTGCTTCTCTGTATCAGCATCATCAATTAAATTATTTCCAAAACCACTCCTAGAAGGTCTCTTCCCAATGGCTGTCTCAGATATAAAGAATTAAGCTTTTAATTCTCTGATCATTTTGTAAGAAAATTTCCAAGTTCTAAATCTCCTTCATTCTAAATATCTAATATATGGACCTGAATTTCCACTTCATTCAAGGATATGAACTTAGTGAGTCACAACTCTCCTTTACTACTGAAGTGTTACACTACAAAGGCTGAGCACCTGAACTTCAAATAAAACTGTCTATATATATATATACATGTAATACATTAATGTTTTCCCACCACAGGGAGACATTTTACTTTCAGCAAAACAAAAATGAATCCCTAACACAGAAGTCTATAATGTAAGAATTTCAAATGCTAAAACTGAAAGGGGATTTGTTGCTGTTGTTGTTGTTGTGATGGGGTATGTGCTGAATAGCACTCTTGCATGTTTTTCTCTATCTGAATACAATCCAGGAAAAGCCTTGCAAAAAGGCCTGTTACTCAGCCAAAGGCAGCCAGAAGGTTTTTAGCAGAAATTTTCACTGTTTGGAATAGAGTGAATTAAAAAGTAACCGATTTCAGAATAGCACAGAGCATTCCAAATATTCACATACACTAAATAAAGTTCATGCTGGAATACTACTTATGGACTGTCACAAGCTGTGTAAAGAACACATCACCTTCTGTCAAGGCTGGAAGTTACTGAAGCACACATTTTAGTCTCTTCACTTTATTGAGGAACTGAGAAAATGAAGTGTACTGTAACAACTATCTCTTTCCTTAACTATGCTTCATAGTTAAGTTCTACAAGTCTCACTTAGTATTTATATTTAGTTAACTATAACTGATTTATCAATAGTTACAATTTACTACCTTATAAGAGATTCATAGCTCTGAAGTAAAAAAGTAATAGTTATCTTTCTGACCTCCTTCTTGCTCCTTATTCTCCAATGGATCCCTTTATTTCCTCCTACTCCTACAGTAAAGTCACACTGTTGCCTACACTTACAATCAGACCTTTCTCACCTGTTTTCAACACTGAGTGAGGCATAATTCAGATAAGCTTAACAGAGATAAGAATACATGTTCTAGATGTAAGAAACAAATAAGGGAAATAGGTATGTAAATATCAAATGGCTTCCAAGTAAAACCACACATTCCAGCACAATTCAGCAGCTGTTCTCATTCAGTTCACACATTCAGTTGCAATACTTATTAAACACTTAGTAAGTTACTTTCACTGGGAATTTGTTTAAATTGGCCCAGCTCTGCAAAACTGGTTAAAAAAATCATACCTGTTAAAGGCAACACTTATTTAAATTAGAGTTGGCAGACTGCTTTTAGATGGCACCCAGAACATGGAACAAACTGGAAACATTGCATGACTTAATGGTAGTGTCATCTCTGAGTTGATCACCTCCTCCCCATGGGCACACACAAAAGTTACCTGACCTGTTGGACCAGTGTCCTAGTCAGTCACACATTCAAAGCCATTACTTTCACTTTACCTTTGAATCCTGTTATTTTCTTTCCTAAAACATTGGTATGGTTTTGCTGCAATATTGTAAAAATGCACTTGTGCAATACCTACCAACAGCACACACTGAGGCTGACTGACAAAAGAAAAAAATGCTTTTTTCTTTCACATGATCAGACATCTGAGTTGTCTTTAGAATTCTTAACACAAAACTAAGTGTCCTATTAAAAAAACAAGACTGCTCTAGCTTCATCACTTCAGTTGTTAAAATTTCACTTCCTCTAACTTTAAAAAGATCAAAATATATTAACACGTAAAAGTTGGCTTTATGAGTGTGCCCTATGGCAAAAAACCCCAAACACCAGCAGCCCCTTGAAAAAACCCTAATGTTTTCTGATTTTAAGAGTGAAGATTAAAGTAGAATATTTGTCTTTTTAAAGGTATCCAGAAATATTGAAACCAAAAAACAAATACAGAGACTTTAAACACAAAAAGAACAAAAAAAAAAAGCATCTGGCTGATTCAGGGAATCAGCATTAAAACTTATCTAAATTGATTTACTTGAAGTTTGCAAGCTATTATATGTTCACCATTATTATTAACTTAGACCAGGTTCAGTTCCATGTAGACTTGTCAACAGGCAGAACAGGAACAGAAATTCATACTGCTTAACAATATATTCGATATAACTCCATTCATTATACTAGTAACACACAAGCAAATAGTTGCAGGTTCATTTTCCACACAGTCTACCACACTGCTATCTATCTCAGAAAGTTTCTCCCATTCCCTTTGCAGCTCATAAGAACAAAAGTTATTTCTTAAGGAAGGGAAAAAAATTAAAAGGCAAGAGCAGCAAAAGCTGAGGATTATCCGTTGCTATAACAAAACAATGTTTTAGTCCAACAGTGTAAACTCAGTGCTTGGAAGAAAAAATTACCTGCTAAGGAAAACAGTCTGAATAATTGTACCCTGCATTGCTGTTGCTATAGAAACTTACTTCACTGTAGCAGTTAATTGCTAATCAATTTAAAATTTTTCATTACAAAGCTCAACAGAAGTCAAATACAACACTGTCACATGTGTCCAGAAAGTCCAAATTATGTCTCTTCTGGCTACTGTTGGATTCTGCAAGCCCTACAGGAATGCTGGACATTTTTGATACTGTGTTTTTATCAAGTCCATAATTCCATCATGTTGCAGCATGCTAAGAAAATATTACTAGAACAAAGCCCTAATTACTTTAGTACTAAAAATAAGATGGAGCTGGCTCTTATCCTAAGAGCACCAGAACAGTCCTACAGAAGTTACATGAATAAAATTCTGCACAAATGCATAACCTGTGCTCCAAAACCAGGATGATGCCCACAGGTTTATGCTTTTTGTGATCATATACAGTAACAGATAGATGAAATTATGTATTTGCTCTAACTATTGTCCTACAGTTGTTAATTTGCAACACATCTTCCTTCTGGGGCTGAAGACATTTCATTACAAGCCAGCCTAACAAGATGAAAAGTGTTGCAAAACAAACACAGCTACTAGCAAACAAATATCAAGGACCAAATCCCTAAAACAAATATAGTGAACTCTGATTTCCCACAATCTCATGTGTGCAAGTTCTAGGATATCACCCACCTGAAAAGCAGAATCTTCCCTCCGAATTTTTAGAACAAAAGGCAGTATGTCCCAAATTCAGGCACTAGCTCTCTCAGTAAAGATAGTTCTTTTAAAGTAAGCAAAGTATTTAGATATTTTAGCTAATAATAAGTGTTGGCAGTTTCACTGGTACAGATATTATGTGGAAAAAACCCACAACCTTTTGCCTGCTATTAATAATTTTCTTTAAAAATTACCATCAAAGGGCTAAAAGTATTCCACATACCAAATGGTCACACAGTACTCTCTCTTCCCTTAGGCTGATCTTTCTCTCAGGGGTAGGAGGGAATCTGTTGATTGCCTATTGCCATGGACAGACCCTACAGACACAGTGCTGCCCACTGAGAGGCCAGTGCCTTCATGTCAGGCATTCTGCTAAAGGTCCTCCCAGGAGACTGTGAGGACACCCAACACAGCCCAGCTATTAAATCATCCCACCACTGATATGAGCATACAAATACCAGGCACACTACAGATCTCTGCTGTCAAAAATAATAGTACCTTTAACCACTACTGATGTTCACATACTGTCCAAATCTAATCTCTCCTTTATATTAATTTGCACTGCAAGTGCCACACAGCTGCAAGACACCTAATAACAAGAAGGGACAGAAATGAAGGTTCCCAGAGGAGTGAAGAGAAAGCCCTGCAAAAGCTGTTTCTAGGCTCCTAAGACTGGACTTCTCTGGGCCCTGATATTACCAGCATTCCCTTTTGTCTCTCTCTTACGTACACACAATGCCAGGACTCAGTTCAAGAGTCCTAACAACTAACAAAACATAATATACAGATCAACCAGATCAGTGACAATCCAACATATTTTTGCAGAAGGTATGTGATGGGTTGACCCGGGCTGGATGCCAAAACCCATCAAAGATGCCCTATCACTCCCCTCCCCAAGTGAACAGAGGAAAAAACAATACAGTGAAATGTTCATGAGCTAAGGACTGGAAAAGATCACTCACCTATTACTGTCATGGGCAAAACAGACTCAGCTTGGGGAAATTAACTGAATTTATTACTAAGAAAATCAGAACAGGATAATGAGAAGTAAAAACAAACCTTCTCCCCAGTTCTCCCCTCTTCCTAGCTCTACCTCCTCCCTATCAGCACAGGGAGGAAGGGAATGGGGGTTGAGGGCAGTTATCACACATTGTTCCTGCCACTGCTCAGAGAGGAGTCCTTCCCCTGCTCCAGCGTGGCGTCCCTCCCACAGGACAGAGTTCTCCATGAACCTTTCCTATCTGAGTCCCTTCAGGCACAGCCCATTCCAGCATGAGTCCCAAGTCCTACCAGGAACCTGCTCCTCCCTCCACAGGTCCACAGGTCCCTGCCAGGAACCTGCTCCTGGCCTCCCGCAGGTTCATAGCCTCCTCTCAGGCTGCTGATGTGGGTCTGCTCCATGGGTCACAAGTGGATCTCTGCATCCCTGTGGCCCTCCACGGGCTGCAGGAGCACAGCCTGTCTCACCAGAATTCTCACCATGGGCCACAGGGGAATCTCAGCTCTGACACCTGGAGCACCTCCTGCCCCTCCTGCTGCAATGACCTTGGTGTCTACAGAGCTGTTCCTCTCACATGTTCTCATCTTGCTCTTCTCTGGCTGCAAATACACCTGCACAATAACTTTTCTCTCCTTAAATATTTATCACAGAATCTACCATTACTGATTGCCTCAGCCTTGGCCAGCAGCATGTCCATCTTGGGCTTGTCACAGCCACTTCCAACAGAAGCCCCCAGAACCTGGCCACGCAAAGCCAGTACATGGTGTTACCTATTGTTCATAGGGAACAGAGACATCAGAGTGCAGCACTTAGAGCAGCTGAGCAAGCTGCCACTGGACTGCTGCAGCAGCTCATTAACCAGTAACTTTGTCACTCTAAAAATGAGAAGTATGGATCACCTTGAGCATCACTAAAGGCATCTTAACCTGGGCATTTGTTTGAGTTCTTTATAACAGTTGTTTGCCCCTCTTTCTGATTTAGAAGTGTTAACATGGGCCCACGCTTAACCACCCCAGTTCCATCGACAGAATTTACAGAGGCAGCATTTTGGCTAAAACACAGAACTAGAACAGTCACTTCACTGGCACAGAAGCTATTCTGCCAACGTGGTTAGGTCAGAAATGTCACCCAGAACAGCATCTTAAAACTCTGAAGGTGTTAGCAAACAGTCATGACACGCAGAAGTTATTCTGTACAAGGTACCACAGTTCCACTGCTGAAGGCAGGAAAGGCCATCCCGTGTGTTAAATGGATGTGAATGTAACTGGACTGCTGCCTTTAGAGGGGAGAGAGCTTAAGTTCACACTGAAGCAACAGCCACACATTTCTTTAAGTCATCTGTTGATATACAACTCATGCTAGTAAATAGCAGTAATTCTCTAGTCAATACAAGCATCTCACTTTTACAAACTGCACCCTGTATTTCTGAAATTCTTCTTTGGGGAAAAAACCTCCTGGATCAATATATCACACTGAACACACACAGTTTAAAATTACTATTTAGTTATTTATGGACAGTAATAATTCAAACTGACATAAAATGACAATGCAAAATAGACTGCAAAACAGGTAAGAAATACAGCAGAAATTTGGCAGTATATATCAGATTTCAAAAGTGGTACTGTCTAACCATGTAACTATTCCTGCCTGCATAAATTAATTTTTTAAGACAGACCCTCTTGACACCTTAAGTGCAAACAGGTAGCTGTTGAAGGTCTCTGCCCACTCTCTTATTAAAAAGGCTAAAGACAAGCAATCTCTAGAAACACTTTCATTTAAAAATGAAGTCTGGAAACTAAATCCAGCTGTTCGCTATTCTGTAGGAAAGGGAAAAAACTGAAAAAAATGCACACTAAGCCTTCATCTATGGCTTCAAAATACATTAGGTTAATGTTAAGAGATAGTATTTTCCATTCAAACCATTCAAATACACAAATCCAAACATCTAGACTATAATTTAAATCTTAGAAACGTAACTTAAAAAACAAATCATTGCAAAATCATTTTTGTATAGTACTGACAGTTACCAACAGAAAACCAGAAAAATCAAGACAACAAAAGAAATCCTTTATAACTTGTGCCAAAATTTCCTTTCAATGATAGCTTCAAACATGTATCACAGTCATTCTCCAATACCCACCTCAAATATCCTGAAAACCTGCAAAAACCCTTACTAGAAGTCTTAGAAGAACCATATAAAAAATCCTTAGAAATAAACTGCCACAGTTGAAATAGGATGAGACTACAATGTTTAGGATTCTGTATTTGTTATGGCTACATTTTTAAGCTAGGAAAAGAAGACATTTGTCTTACTCAGATTCACTGAGTTATCCCTGTGACTGTAGCCCTGGGCAGGCTAAAGTGTGCTTAAGGCATTGTTTAAATAGTTTCTTTCACCAGACTTGCAGGTTTTTAACACACAGTTCAATATATATTGGTATCCATTCTCTCTCTCCTGTTGTCATTGCTCCCCCTTTCTTTAGCTGAAAGGGAGCATTAAAACCATAAACCTGAGTCCTCTCCAACTTTCACATGATACCACTTCCCTGGAAAAATACTAAAACTCCTGCTAAAAAAATACTAAAACTCCTGCTAAATAATATTTTTTTAATTACTAGGAAACTGGGGATAGTGAAATTTGTTTATAACATGCAATGTTTTCTCCCTACACCAGCGTACTCCTAAGCTAAATTTCTTGCCTAGACTAGTATTTTGTCTGATATAGCATTTCACAATCTCTGGTTGTACAAAAATTATACATTATTAAACCAACAACTTCTTAATACATCACCTTCCAATCCCAGAGTTAAAAAGTAGTAAGAAAAATTATAATTACTTTTTTTACCATTACAGCCACATGTAAACATTATGATAACTCAAAAAATTAAAGAACAAATATAGCTGATAAATCAAAACTGAAATCAAATTGCAGAAAGTATCTATTAGAGATCTATCATTCCCTTATGAACAGCTGGACTGAATAATGCATGAGAAATCCCAATGCAAGTTACAACACTGCCACTGGAAAGGTTTCAATTGCAGCAGCTGGTGGTCCTGCCCACAAAGACCAGGGGGCTGCATCCACTGCACCAACAGCTGCTCAACAGGAGCCAAACAGGCAACAGCAGCTGCTTTGTTTTAAGGGGCAAGGCATGGGTGGGAAGCAGATGCTAAAAAATGGGCTGTCTATTCACTTGGGCCTAAAAGCAGAGTGAGGTGAGGAAGGAAAAATACTCTATTTCCCAGAAGGACACAATATTATTACTTAAAGTATAGCACGTTTCATGTTACTGCTTCTTTACCTTAACCCTTCTAAGAGGACAGATAAAGAAAATACTAGGCACTATTTTGCACTAAATGGCACCACTTTCAAATAATAATTTGTCCAAGGGTATCAACTCATAGTCATGACAACTGGACAGCAAGTGGCCTTTGGGTACATGTCCTTCATAGGGAAGTACTTCAGATGGTTCCCTTTAGCCAGAAAACTACAATAATACTTCAAACTAGGGCATTAAACTTGATTCTAGAATGTCAAACAAGACAATTATCACTGGCAATCCTCTCAGAGGTGGGTCTAGGCAGCATTTAATTAGAGTGTGAGGCACCCCAATTTTTAACTATTAACAGTTAACTATTCAAATGTTTTGCAGACTCCCAGATGTCAATGTATAATGCAAACTCCTTGTAATTTAAGCACATAGCACAACACTTTTATAAATATTCTGACAAAGCTGCCCCATAAAACTTTCCAAGGCACAGAAGTGTTTGTTACAAATGACCCCTCTTTGACAAAATTTTAGTCATAATGACTCACAGATGCAATCTGCAAAGAATAAGTGCCACAATTATTGGTTTTACACTAACTTAATTTCCCCAACTGAAATCATGTAAGTGCAGTATTACCACAAATGCATTTCAATACAAAACTCTCCAAAATTTTAACTGCTGCAGCAAAAAAACCCAACCAAAGACACACACAAAAACTCACTGCCTATAAAATACTGCATCCCAACGTGGGGGTTTGGCCAGCATAGCCCAGCACTCACTGTCAAACACACCAGCCAAACAAACAGTCATAGACAAATGAACTGCTACCTCAGAGAGCAATCCTTCAGCCAACACAGTGCAAGAGCTCACAGAAGTCAAACAGTTGTGATATGGGCTTGAAGCATAGACTAGGACAAAAAAACACACTACAGACTAATACCACTTCCTACACAAAAATCATCTTGCAAGCTCTGTCAACCATAGATGTTTCATCTTCCTCCAGCGCAAGATACATTTAACAGTGTAACTGTCATTTTAAAGCAGCTTTTAGAGGTTTTATCTCTTACTCTAGCCAGTCCTAGCTGCTCTGTATAAGCCTCATAACAAAATTAAACATTGAAAGCTACCTACACATCTGTAATCTACATTAAGTCTTCACTGTTTCCTTCAGCACTGTTTTTGAAAAAAAAGGCACTACAAAAAATTCTACTCTTCAGGAAAGACTACAGGAGTATTTTGTAACATGTCTGTCAGTCCCTAGCACAGCCCAGCTGGAATTAGGAAAGACAGTATCTATCTATATCACAAAACTCAAAGTGGTAAATATATCAATCCATTAACCACCTGAAACAAATTTCCAAGAGGCTCTCAAATACCTTCACAACCACAGACCAAGAGGTAAAGTATTACTGATCTAGCCACAATACCTCCATGAGACTGGCTAGTCCAGTCCCAATATAACAACTATTATCCAACACAAAGAGAAGAAAAAAACTCAGCAAGAAACAGATTCCTTGAAAAAAAGAAATCTACAACACCCTTTTAAAGTGGGACAGAATAGAGTCACATCTGATACACCTGAGAAATGTGAAACATCAGCAGCAAATCTAACTGATTTTTAGATCTCTGTGAGAGAGTTTCATCAATAGATGAGTACACATCAAATTTGTGAATAACATCAAGACTGGAAGGATTTTTTACATTATGCAGCACAGAATTGGAAATAAAACCATTCTCTAATAATATTAATGGAACAAAATTCAATGAAAATGTTACATGACATTTATAAACATCAACAAAAATCAAGGCACGGATAAAAATGGAGAAAAGCAGCAATATGATAAGAAACAATCCAAGTGAGTCATCACTACAAACAAGATTCAAAAATGTCAACACTATTTAATATGTTATTAAGAATATTAGAAGACAGACACAGCAAGCAACAATTCTCCCTTGCTCTGTACTGAACTCACAGTGCAAGCACTGGATCTAGGTCTAATTTAAGTACCACTAATACAAGACAGCAGAAGCCAACAGAGGGTAGCAATGAAACATCTGGAACTCATGATCCAAGAAGAATGGTTTAAAAAGCTGGATTTATTTACCTTAGGAAAACTGAACAAACAAATTAACAAGTTTTTGAATATGCAAAAGCCAAACAGTCAGCTGTCCTCTACATCCACACTAAATAACTGCATTCAGCTTCATTTGCTTTCTCTTTTTCCCCTGAACAAGAAGTTTAGTCAGATATTGGAGAAAGAAGAAAGAGAACTAACACCAAAATCTTTATTGAAGGAAACTGTGGAATTCTCCTAACTGTGAGTGTAAGAACAGTCACTAAGGTATGTACATGTAGGTATACTTCCTTTTGCTTCAGACCTACTGTATCCTCCAAGATCCTCACAAACCTCACCATCTTTACAGCTCATACATGCTATTAAAATGTACATCATTTTCAGAGGCCTGACACAGCTTAGTGTTCTCTATGTGTACAGTAATATAAATTCACATTCCCATCACATCTTGAGAAAACATGGTTTTCTCCACATATCCCAGCTTCCAACCTCAAACTGCCTTGCACTGCTCTTCTCAGAGCAATATATTAAGCACGGTGGCAAATGTCACCCATTATCATTCTGTCATTGCAACAGGTTCCCAGGTGAAGAGTCTATAGAATGAAAGTCATCAGCAAGGGTAACACTCCTCAACTGCACAACAAATCAAGCCAGACTTACAAAAAGTAATTTTGAGAACTGCAAAGGAAGGAATCCTACACATCAGTCTTTTTACTGATAAGCAGGGACTACCAGTATGCCAACTCTCAATAAAAGTCGGGATAGGAGATTATTTTCATCCTAGTACAAATATAATTTCCAAGACATTTGTTCAATGAAACCTTAAAAAGACAGTCAACAAATTCTGCCCTCCATGCCTCAATCAAGCTGTGCTTACCACCTATGTATAGTTCTAATCTAACACCACTGCAACATACTATAATATTCTCCCATCGTTATTAACAGACTGCTGCTTTAGGTAGCTGCAAAAAAAAGTCAAACTAAAGGTGAAGCCTCTTCTTGCAACAAGGTGATTTCAAAAAATGAAACAACTAGTGTTAAGTATGCCACACATTACCAAAGAATAGATAGCCAAAACTTTACTGCAATGCAAAAGGTTTTACATCATGAATAAACTGAACTATACGTTCAGATTTCTGAGGTAACTTGCTGATATATTACATAAACATTAGGACTGTGCTCCATGCAACACTATTGCTAATATGCACTTGTACTGCAATGACAACTGCAGATTAATCTGCCCAGAAACTTTTATGACATATAGAGAATAACACATCATCACACACACAACTTCTGTAAAGAAAATGCACAAGCTTCCCAGTAGGAAAGGAAAAGGACTTGATAGTTAAGGTCAGCAGCAATCTGGAAAGCCTCGCCTTGTCAGTCATTCCTAAGGCAAGGAAAATGATAAAGCACTCTCTTTTTCCGGCCTAATGAATCAACTAATAAATCATTTTGCAAAGCTAGCCACAAACCATATTTAAGTCCTTCAAGACTGTCTCATAAACAAAAATCAAGTAACAACCCTCACTCCTGATTAGGGGCGCAGGAAAAAACAATCCACCAAGAGCATTGGAGCGTCTTAATTTGAACAATTTTTGAATTACTACATTATAATCTCACTCCATGAAAAGGGAAATGCCTAAAATAACAGGAAAAGCTCCCTTTAACACCTATAATTCTCTTAATCAAAATCAAGTCAACAATCCCTCAGGAACAGATCATTCCAAACTTGACTTAAGCCTGAAGCAGAGGCTTTAGCCAGGAGAGAATTCCTAAGGCAGTGGATCCAAGCAGACAGTCTGGGCCACTGAAGAGGGTAGTGCCCCTCCAACCCTTTCCTTGCTGTCACTGAACTCCAAGCACTAATCAACCCCAAGATGACACCATTCAACTCACCAAGGAAGAAGGCAGAGGAAATCTGCCCAGAAAAACTGCAAGTACTTTTTGCTGCTGGTTTAGCAAGCTGAACTAGCTGAACCAGAGGCTGAGCACTGCCAAAGACAAGGAGATAGGAGCATACTGCCAAAAGGATCCTATACTGTCAGTCCATCATTTACAGCTGCCACTAGATGAGCTGAGTTCATGAAAATTTACCCCTTCTGGTTAATATGAGATCACTGCACATATCTAACCTTAAAGCCAAAGTAAAGGAGGACTGAAAGGGAAAGTCCATTGATGCTCAGTGCAGTTAAGAACTATTACATGCTAAGTAAAGCAAGCACATCTCTTTCCATCAGTTTAACTTCCTACTAAACTACAGGCCCGTGTCATTTTATTTTCAGTGGATCCAAAACAGAAAACAGGAGTTTTCTGGAAGTCTGCATTTCTTTATAAACAAAAAAATAGCTGCAATGTTTCATTATTAAAAAAAATGCACTAGATCATAATTGATGTGCTTTGTATGACACAGAAAACATGAAACACAGTAAAATGTTTCATGACAATAGTAAAATTTAGTAGTAACATCGAAAGATAAAATAGTAAAAACTCGGCTTCATTCTTAAAGAGGTGAAGAACAAAGTTGGGACAAAATACCTTTTTGCTTTGAAAAGTCTCTAGAGACAGTTGAAATTCTGCCCAAAACTCTTGTCTCTCTACCAAACCATTAGGACTGGAGTACAAATAGACAATCTCCACACCACTGTCCTGTATGCCAGATCCCTGGAAGAAGGATCAAGGTTACCTGGAAATATTTTTCTTTGTGTAAGTTAAATCTCCCAAGACAACACACACATCAGCAGTTCACTTTAAAAGGTGACTTACAAAACAGATACAAAGCATTTAGGATTTAAGGGAAACTAAAAGAATTATTAGCATTACTGATGTCAAGAAATATCCTTCCAAGTGGTATCTTTGACTCAATATTTCATTATTCCTTCTTAAGTATCATTCATGGCTTAAGTGTTACTCTTCCCTAATGTGTACTCATCTGCAATGGATTACTGATGCAAGAATTATCTCAGTACCTAACAGACACAGTCACTTAAAATACAGTCTTGGTGGTTATTTCACTCATTTTAGGAAAAACATAGCATTTTCCCATCAAGATTATAAGTCTTTAAAAAAATCTTAAAAAAAAAAAAAAGGGAAAAAAAGAGACAAAAGTAAAAAGACAAAATCACAGTTAGCTGATACATTCACACAGCACAGCTTCATTAAATTCAACTCAATAAGACTTGGCCAGAATAAAAATCATGATCTTAAAGTAATCAGGGAAATTTTTTAAGGGATACATAAATAACTATGAACAGCTAAGACTTAAGTTATCAGCCAGTATTATGCCAAGGTTGGTCTTAAACAGAATCCCTCTCCCCATCTCGCTACCAGGAAGAGGAAGAATGTGATCGTCTGCCCAGTTTAAGGCAGAATTACATCCTGTCCATTTAGGTAACAATAGCTCTCTCTCCTTTATGATAGCCACAATGTAGAACTTTTGATTCTGAAAAGTTCACACGATCAGCTGGTAGGCTGTCAGCCTGTTCCTGTTTCACTTTTGTACACAGACAAAACAGTTATTTCCAACTGAAGTTCCAAAATAAATTCCAATGCAGCAAGTACTGCAGATTTAAGCCAGATCATCTTCCCATTCTCATTTAAAGCATTTTCCTTAGAGTAAGTCAATTTACTTCAGCTCTTTCTTTAGGTTCACTTTACTAAAGTATTATACATATAGAATATACAGTTTTATTTTAGATAGTTAATACTGTAAAAGGTCATTGATATGAATTCTGTCCTAACAATGTGTATGTTTTACTCTATTCAGAGAAAAAAGTATTTCAGAGTGTCACAGGTATAAATGCCTCAGAGCTCATGAGTTCACAAACTCAAATATCTTAGTTACTGTATATCACATCAGTAGCTTTTAGCATCTAAAAAGATATCCAAATACTCAGCTCAAGATTTTTGTAATTAGGTATGATTATTCCTTTCCTTATTGTCAACGAAGTTGCAGGCTTTAGATTTTTATTTTTCAGAAATGTTGCAAGAGATGACTAAGAGAACCTGCAAGAATCACATGTACCATTACTAAACTACATAAAGGCCTGCTCTGTGATCTGAGAGAACTCTACAGCTGCCTTGCATGGAAAAAACAAACATAGCGGAACCCAAACAAAGCAACAATTTAGGGTAAAAATTTTCAGAGATACTGCTCCTCAGGATACCATGTAAAGATAGCAATTGCTTGTAATTAGCAAATACTGTTTGATACTAAATACTCCTTGTATGTTTAAAGAAGCCGTTGTCCAAGCATTATTTGAAACGTACACAGATTATTAAAATTCATTAAAGGGTGAAACTAAAATACACATAGACACACTTTTCCATATAATTATACCAGACATATCATATCTGTTAGGTCACAGTCAACAACCAACCATGCAGACTTTAAACTCCTGCTGGTGCTGACATTTTAGATAAAGTCTAGGGGCACTACCCTAGGACACAGCAGATCCAGGTATAATCCCTTGCTCATCCACAAGCTCCCTGCAAAACCTCGTGTAAGTCTCTAGCTCTCTGTGCCCTCATCCCATTTTGAATGGTGGGCTAAGAGCAGGAAGATTTCAAGGTACTCACACGATGGCAGCTGAGACTCAAGCATGCAAAATAACAAATGCTCACTATTTGAAACAAAACAGAAAGCTGACATCCATTATATGTGTGTTTACTTCTATTAGTAGTGACATGCATTCATCTAGCAAGGCAAATTCTGAATTGTTCTCTGAATCTCGCAAAATTAAGGGTTTGTTCATAAATATGGTGACCTAAGAGATCAAATGTCTACACTGTCCTGCATTCAATAATGACAAGCAAAGCAAGGCGTCTCTCCCTCAAGTATCTCAATCTTTCTTTCCTGCAAAAGCAACTTTCTCTCTGTCAATTATCTGATATTTAAGACTGTCATTGCACCGCTCCCATTTAAAAACAATTCTAAAATCAACCCACACTCCTAAGTCATAACAAAGGCCTAAAACTGCACTGAATGGTTCAGCCATTCAGCCAAAGCTAGGAAGATCCTGGAAGCAGGGATTTGACACCACCGTAATCACAACAGGCATTAGTGTGTCCAGCAAATTCTGACCTGAAGCAGCAAGTGAAGAAGGCCCAGGGAGGGAAAGCCAACCCTCCTTCCCACATGACAAGGAGGGCCCAAGCGATCGCATCCCTGCACAGGGCCCACACACACAACTCCCGTCGATGACATCGTATGCGGAGCAGCCCCGAGCACCGACCCAGCGCAGATGCCCTCACACCGCCCTCGGCCCAGGCCTGCTCTCCCCCTCCCCAGCCGCTACGTGGTTAATCGGGAGATCGGCTGGAGCCGAGGAGCCGCCGGCCCCACGGCCGCGGGGAGTGGGGACAGCGAAGGAGGGGCGGCCCGGCCTCCGTCCCCCGCCCCCGGCGCGGCCCCGCGGCCCTGGGGCTCCCGCACCCCGGCGAGCGGGCGGCGCGGAGCCCTCGCCACTCCCCGCCCCATTCCGGCGGGGG
>VWYI01042074.1:23434-42726 GCA_013399455.1 Anthoscopus minutus
GGGGCGGCGGGGACGGCGTGCTCAGCCTGCCTGCGCCACAGTGAGCGGGACTCCACACCCTCTCTGATCATCCTGGTCCAGAGTGTGGTCACTGCACAGTAAACTTGTCCCTCAAGCTCGGGTGGGACTTCCTGTGTATCCGTTTCTGCCCGTTGCACCACCGGGAAGAGCCTGGCTCCATCCTCTGACAGCTCTCCTTTAGATACTTATACACATTGATGAGGTCCCCGCTCAGTCACCTTTTCTCCAGGCGGGACAGGCTCTGTCAGCCTTTCCTCATAAGAGAGACGTTCCAGTCCTTTAATCGTTTTTGTAGCACTCCGCTGGATGCAGTCCAGGAACTCCACGTCTGTCTCGTGCTGCAGAGCCCAGAACTGGACACAGCGCTGCAGATGTGGCCTCAGCAGGGTCACCCAACGTGGTGGCTCCACGGGGAAGCTGCTCTGGGAATGGGGGAGGAGGGGGTCACACACATGGCTTTGTGTGCCCACGGGACCTGCCACCTAAGGATGTGGGCATCTGTGCCAGAACAGCGTGGGGTGAGGTGATCCCTGCTGGTGGAGGTGCCACATCAGAGCCAGGAGGTGTCCGTGTGCAGCTCTGGTTTTGGGGCAGTGGCTCCCGGGTGAGAGTCCCGGCTCACATCACAGTGAGGCAGCACAACCTTGGCCATCTCCATTGGCTCGTTTGCCATGGCCCTGGCCAGTTTTGCACACAGGGTACTTGCCAGTGCCTGGAAGGCTGCTGAGGTTCCTGCTGTGAGAATCTGTCAGTTTAGGAACAGCAAATCCAGGTGTGCAGCTGTACTTTGCCACTTCATGGCAAGCTCAGGCTGCCCCTGGTACCTCCATCCCTCCAGCTCTGCATCAGCCTCCAACCTGCTGCAGGCAGAGCCAGGCCAGGGAGTTGGCCTGAGGTGTGAACCTGAAAAACTGGTTATCAGCTCACTCACCCCATTGTTCTGATCGTCCTGCAGCCATCCAGCCAGCTGTGTTGCATGGTGAACCAGATCAATATCAGATGGAGGTGGGATAGGGTTGGGAAGGATTGTATTCACTGGGCAGGGAGGCAGGACTGTTTCTTCTGACAGCAGTTTCAACTTTAAGAGTTTGTCTGACTGACTCAAACTGATCTAAGACTGATTTCCAGCCATAAAAAAAGTTTGGCCCCTCTACATTACCTGCCTTGCATCAGTTCTCATAATCATGCAACCAAAGGGTGATTCAGATCCATTAACACACACACACAGAAGTTATGAGTTCTCAGGTAAGCAAAGTGTTGATCAGCAGCCAGGTTGATCACCTGAACTGCTGGAGCCAAAATAAGGAAGGAGTTGGAAATGTTCGAGTAGGGGAAGATATGCAGCACAGAATTAGATGTTATGTTAACAATAGAAAACACACTTTCAAGGTATAGTTTCCTGCTGTAGCTGTGTGGCTCTAATGTGACTGTTACCAAAGGCATTGTCCTGCTCTCTTCTTTCTGGACTATGACTATCTGCTGCTTCTCCTTCCTGTACCAGCCACAGTGCTCTCCTGACCTCATGAGGAACCATTTCTGAAAGGTAAATGGATAGACAATTAAACTCCTTGCAAATGTGAAATGAATATGGTTAAATGAAAAACACTGACTGCTTAAGGGAATGGACAGTGGTACCTTCCTTCTTTCCATCTGATCAGCTCAGCTGAAGAAGTCCACTCAGTCTTCCAGACTGCAGGAGGTTAAAGGGATTTAGGTACAAGTCAATTTAATTCAAAGAGATTTTGTTTGTAGCTGAATACTGTCTTGCTGTATTTCTTTGCTTATATTTTGACCATCAAAACATTAGTAAAAGGTAGCTAAGAGACATGAAACAAAGCTCTCCAGAACAGAGTACGTATCTGAGGGAATATCTGAAAAAGTACAGATAATTAGACTTCTAAAAGGCCTGGTATTGAAGACTTGCTTGAAATTCTTAAGATAAAGCCAATCAATAATGACCAATAGATCTTATCAGCTTATCAGCCAGTCCTGCCAGATGGTATTGATGACCTCCTAAAAGCACATAAAGCAGGTAAGCAGCCCTGCATTTTTTTTTAAATCATCTTAAGAGTAATTGTTTCATAAAGAAATTTAATTAATGGACTTCCGGAGAGAAAAAACATTTTCAGTCACCAAAGAAGAGCAGGAGCAACAAGGTTCTCTAAATAGTAATATTCAAAACAGATAAGGATGTAACAACGACAAAATTTTTTTTAAAGTGTTGCTCAAAGCAGGCATACTCAGTATGTCTTATTCATTACCCACTGACAACATTGAATAGATCACTTTGAAGAAAAAAGCAGGCAGCTTTGGTAGAGGAACTGTCTGGAATGCAAATTGTACTGAAACCACAGTAGGCCGTCTGTCACTGATGGAATGAGTGTGATCCAAAGAATAAACAAAGTTTACAAGTACCTGGTTATCAGCAGTACATGATGGTGCAGAAAGTCAAAGAATTGATGTAGTGTTTAACAGTTACAAGAATTACAAGAAACAAGTTACAAGAAACATCAATAAAAGCTGCTGAGAGATTCCACAGAGAATCCAAGACAAATACTCATTTTAAAAACACAGCTGCAAGTCACAAGAACACTATTGTACAGCCCCACCAACAATGTTCATCAAATATTAGGAGAAAAAGAGATTACAGTGATAAGTCTTATGAAAAAATTCCCTGTACCACTTGAAAATTCTTCTGTTTCAAGCTAACTGAGGATGATAGTTCTGAAATGATCCCATGAGGACACCCCAGATGAGTTGTTTTGTATGCATTACACAACCAATAAACTGAATTCAGTCACAATCACTGCTGTATTGTGCCTTTACTTTTTGCAAATTGTTTTGGCAAATTGGAAAACAGACATGAGCAAAATTCACTAACAGTAATAAAAGTGTAGTCCTTTGAGATTGCTTTATGCAGGGCATAAATTGGTTCTTCAGCTTTTCAGAATTTAATATTACTGGTGTTTTTACTGGACTTGAACAAACTACAATGCAAGTACAGTTATGAACAAAACTTTCCTGTGCTTGAATTTGAATGCTGTCTGTTACTTCCCAAAAAGTGCACCAACTGTTATTAGCTTTTACCAGCTTTCCTGAGACAAAAAAAAAGAGGAAAGTGATTACACCCATACTCCATCAGGCAAACTATCTCTTCCAGCATGCACTGCCTGCAGATTATGCTGCAGAAATCAGGAGACCATCTCTGCACTGTCTGTCAACTGTAGCAGGTCTGTCAAGTCTTCCTGGCACTTCTGATGCCCAAAACAATTTATGCATCTAGTGTGACTGGTTTATGAGTCAAGAGAGTCAAAAGCTCTGCAATGTGTCAAATTTTAACAACTTTTGAATGTGTGTGAGTTACTAACAGAGGTACACAGACATGTAAGGAACACATCTGAACTAGGCAAAAGGTTGGTGCTGGTGAGAGGATGGCATGCAATTCCATTTAACATGGCAAGAATAAAAAGGATGGCAGTGTTGGAAATATATTTCCAAGTACTTACATGGTCTTTAAAGTACATTTAACTTGCTTTCATCATGAGAAAATATTGTTTCTGATATAGTTTAATAGCTCCTTATTTGCATTAGGAATATCTTAACCACTGTATACGTTTAACATTAAATACGTGAGGTAATGCATTCTGTATTAGGAAGTGAGATGGTGTTACAAAGGAAGTTTCTGCTCTCCTAGAACACATTACATGTTGTTTATACTTGTATCCCTCCACAAGAGCAAGAGCATGTGAAACATTTTGTTTTCATAGTGGGGGGAGAGGTTAGTTACAGAGAAACAAATGGGTACTCTTAAAAGCAGACATTTGGATTGGAGGAGGCAAGGTAAAATGAGTCAGCTTTGTAGTTGGGATAGGATGATGGGTGAATTTGGTTGTGTCTTTGGAAAACTTCATTCTGCTGTTTGCAATCAGGTCTCTGTGAGTTGTCTCCTGAAAAGAGTACCTTGTCTCCATAGCCAAGAGTGCTGTTCTTGTCAACAACAGTTATTATCTTGGGGCTGTAGTTGTCCTGGAAATAATGTTCTCTGAAGATAAGACTGAGATACTGAATTTAATTTAAATTCTATGGACAGCCAGAGAGATTGGTTTGATATACCTACAAATAACTTGTGTTTCTAAGATGTGCTGCAGCATTATGTGCTTCTCAAAGCTCTCTAAATAGGGAAGACATCCATATATACAGAACTGCTGTAATCAGCTGAGGAATGACAACATGTGAATAAATAAGCTCTGATTGTTGGCCAGCAGCAGCAACTCAGTTTCTCACAGAACTGAAATTTCTAGACAGTGTTGCAGTGTGAGAATGCAGTGCCATTGACAAAGCCAACACTCCTAAAGTGCTGTCTGCAATAGACCTTTGCATGCTTGTAATTCAAGAAACACAAGATTCAGCAAATACGTGTCTCAAAATTATTTTCTCTTTCATATTTCACTTAGCTGGTTTTCATTTGGAAGCTTGTGGTTATTGAGTTATAATAATACATGGTTGGTTATTGATGGGTCTCGCAGGTCAGCCAAGCAACCTGCATTTGGTGTGAGCAACAGTGAGTTAACAGCCATCCATGCAGGAAAAGTGGGTGCCAGTGTGTGATTCAGGAGTCCCTAAGCAGAACAAGAAATAAGGAAATCTGAGAAAGGTGTCCTTGGAAAGAACAGATTTTAACAGTCAAGGAAAGGGAAGCATTACCAGCATGGAAAGAAAAAAACCAAAAAAACAAAAACAACAACAAGTGACTGAGTTTTAAAGGTGACCAGATTCAGGAGCCTCTGAACATTTTGCACTTATGACAGGTATGTGCATGTGTATCTTAAGTTTATGTCAGGTTCCCCAGTCTCCCCCAGGTCCTCTACCTAGATGATGGTGAAATCTTTCTCTGTTGCTTTGGTGTATTACTCAAAGAGGAACTGAAAACTTGTTAGCACATTCTTCATTCCTTTATCACCTTTCTCACAAGGTTGCAAAGAGCTTCAGAAAAAGCATGGTTATCTGCTTTCTGTCCAGCCATAGGAAGAGATTCTCCATCAGTGTCACAAGCATAATTTCATTTCCATGGCTCGAATGACTATCTCCAAATTGTTTTAGATGAACCATTGAAGCTTTAAAAAAATGATCATCTAATGGGAATTTTTATGAGTTTTTCCATAAGCTCACTGAAGCATGGGAGCTCTGGATACTGCACAGCACAGGCTGTTCATTCAGTGCTGGTTGAATCACTGCACATTTAAAGAAAGGAGAACTTATTTCCCTGAATTATGTGCTGGCTCCATTCTGGCCCTCATTATGTGCTGGCTTCATTATGGTCATGTGGTCACTGATTTTCATTTGCAAGTCAAGAAGGGCATAAGTTAAATTCACAAGGCTTTTTGGTGTCCAGAACTTACTCATATATAGGAAGATTATGTGTAACCTTTTAGATAAAACTTACCAGTACAGGTTTTCTATCAAAGTGGGATAGTTTTTTTATGATCAGGGTTTTGTCATCTACTAAGACAGACTGGTTGAGGAGAAAGGGTATTTATTATTCTGACATATATACTCTTACATCATTACCATATGTACCTTATAATTTCATCACACATATAATTTAATTCATCATAAAAAGTTACCCTCACTCAGGCTTTCAGCAGCCGAAATGCCTGTCTAAATGGAAGTCTGACTTTCTCCTTGCCTAAAGAGACTTCTTCAGTTTATCGCTCCTCATTTTCTCTTGCTGCATACATAAAGCAAGGGATGGTGTTACTAAAGAAAAGTGTGATTTAGAAGATTGCCTGTGTAGAGTAGACTCTTGGGTCCCTGCTTTCCTGGTTTATCTGAAACTATCATCCTTATGCAGTTCATACAATATGGTTCTCATGTAACAAGCACTTATGAGTAATCATGTAATCAAGTGTGCACATTCCTGTGACATTCCTTGTCTTTAGCCTCCATTTTTCTCAGGCTGAGTGCTAGCTATAATAAGATTTATGTCATTTACCAATAGCTGTTCTGTTGGTTGGACTAAATCTTATCTGAAGTCCACTGTCATTTTTCTTTTCATGAATAGGTGTAACAAGCTAAAATGAAATATAGGGTAAATGCATATTAAATCTTCATGTATTTTCCTCATTTTTGATAGTAAAAATGATCTAATTGCTTCTTATAGACAAATCTTCTTTTTATGGTAAAATACAGAGAGCACCAGTCTGACATCTTTCACAGGCAATTACTTTCAATTTTCAAATACTGACTTCCTGATTCAGTGATTTGACACAGATGAGGATGTTTGATAGATGCACTGGCACACAGGTATTTCCTTTTTTTTAAAATCAGTTACATAAAACTCTACTGTGATGTCTAAATATGTTGAATCTCTACAGGAAAATAAATCTGGGGGATGGACTTATGAGACAGGATCAGTCTCTGCATCAGTGTACCAAAGGAGAGGGGAAAGCTGTGCACATTTATAAACAAACTGATTTTTACAACTTTAATTTATTTAAACATAGATAAAAGCATAATAATGAGGAATTTATCTCAACATAAACCTTCAGTTTTAATATATGTAATCTTGTAGTTCTTTAGAGTTTTTAAAAATTTAAAAATAATCAGGTCTGATCCAGCCTACAGATTTTCTGAGACAGCTATTGGTTTGTGGGGTGGGAGAGAATGGTTGAATAGTTAAGCATATGATTCATGGAAACTTAATATAACAAAGTATCTATTAGAAATAATGAACTCATTGAGGGGTTAACTTTAAAAAAATAAACCAAACAACTTTTATAAGGTTAAAACTCCTGTGCCATATACACAAATATATATTGCTCTCTCTACCCAGGTGGCTATATTTGTCCAATATGACTCCTATAGAGAATATTTATATTTGCTGTATTAGCCCCATCTGGTGAGTTCTAACAGCATTGCAAACTGGGCAGACCCGATGCTGCACTCTCTTGTCCCAGCTCTTAGGTGGGTGGCAGGGCTTGCCTGGAGACCCCTGTATTCCTCCCTTTGCCCACTGCAGCAACAGCACAAACACGCAGGAGGAATCCTCTTTAGCATGGCAGTACCACAGTTCATAAGCTTCTCTTCTGCTTTAATGGATTAATCTCACAAGTCAGGGTGTTACTCTTCATTTCCATCCAGAAACATGCACAGCCCATCAGTGCACTTGAATCACCTCCATTGACAAGAAATCTTCCATTTCTGATCCATAGTGCCAAGGCCAAGTGTGCCAGGGCTGAACCGGTGGCTCCTACAGGGGCTTTACCTTTCACTGTTTTTCTGGGAGGGCTGTGGTCCACTTTCTGTAATTGCAAAGGGATGTCACCCACAGTTAGCTCATTTCAGAGCAGCTGTTAGTGGACACAGAAACACTCCAGGTGGCCCTGCTTGAGCAGAGAGAGATGGGGTGCTCTCCAGAGATTCCTCCCAACCTCAAACACTCCATCATTCTGTAAGTTTACCCTTAACATTATCATTTATTTTTGTGCAATATTGGTATGGATCAACTCTGTTTCGAGTAGGAAGCATTTTACTCACCTTCTGTAAAAATAAATTTTTATAAAACTCTTTTGAAGTGCAGGATAATGATGTTCGTTTCTAAACAAGAAAGGAGAAGGCTGCTTGCCTCTAGTACATGGGCTAGCAAACCCTGTCAGCCTTTGATATATGGTAGGTCACTCCACAGCTGCCTTGACTTGCTCCATGCCTAAGGAGTCTTGTTCAGTTTCTCTCTACTCTCCTTCTCCTGCTGCATTTCTAAACCAAGGGAGATTTATTTTATTTTATTTGGTGGCTTGAAGGTTACCTACATTAATTCTGTAGAAAGATGAGTGATGACAATGATTCTTTCACTGCCAGACTTAGCTGATGAAGATTGGTTGCTCTTCTAATGTCAGCTGATATGTGGCTACAGTGTGTTTCTTTACATCACTTCCCTTTAGAAAATTCAAACATAATCTCATCATAATATTTCTGGTCAGTTTAAATTATAGTTTATTCTGCTTCTTGTCTACTTTCCTTCCCACTGCTGTGACAGGAGAGAATTAGGACAAAATAAAGACAGCTAGTAGCCAGACACAAGGGCCTTGTGGTCTTTTTCATGAGAGGTGAATAAAGAGGGTTACTTAAGCATAACTTAAGTAGCAACAGGAAATAATAGCCTATCTTAAGGAGGAAATCTACATCTTTAGGTGGTTTCAGACTTGGTTTCTGTTAAATGATCAAGAGAAGGGATTTTATGCTATAACATGTCCCTTCAATAAAATGTGTTTCCTTCCAATGTTGTTCTGACTTGAAAGGACTATAAACAAATCTGTGTTAGTCTCATCATTGTACCAACTAAGCCAATATCTTTCATTCCCCGGAAAACTTTCAAGCTTATTTTTAAAATTAAAGAGTTACCTCAGAGTATTCCTGTTAGTGTTTCAGTTAAAGAAGAGTGAAAATCTTGTGTTTATTATTTTGTCATAACTGCAAAATTTTTTCTCTGGGATGTCCCAGAATGTACAAGCAAAATTAATTTGTGATAATAAACCAAATCCTGTGATGACTTTTCTTACTTTATAATACAGTCTAACATGGCTATATTAAAAAGCCCATGGATTTCCTCTTGATCAAACAATTATTAATTCTGTGTTATCTTAAGTAAGAAATCAGGAAAAAGTGAAAAATCTAAAATGTACACTGGGTTATTAATGATACACCTGAAACAATAATTAAATTTCTCTACCCTATTATCTCAAGACAAAGTATTTGTATTTTTTCAGTTAAAAAACATGTGCCACTGTCAAGTTTACGTGTGGGTGTACATGCAGTGAGATTTCAACTCTGTATCCTTATTTACACTGAGTCTGTGCAAACTGAAAATCGGCCCATGGATGAAGAGAAGATCACTCTTGCCTTCCAGGCTGAAATAACTGCTCATCAACACTTTCTATTCCAGCAAGAAAAACTTCCTGAGGCAGTTAGCAAATCATTGGTTGCAAGTAATCTGGCTATTAATGTGACTCAGCCAAACACTGCCTGGATTCTTAACTGTAACCCTGAGAATGCTCAAGCCTTCTCTTGTGATCCCTGGACAGAATGAGACTTCAGGCTGTGAATTGTCCTGTCAAGCTGGATTCTGGGTTTGACGGGCCTGACAAGCACAATTGCATTCTGGCCATCAGGGATTCAGGAACAGGATGACCAAAGCTGATCCTGTGACTACTTCAAGGTGCAGTAGAGGAGCTTCTAGAGAAACGTGCCTTGTGCTGGTGGCTCTGGGAATGGTCAGGTTGGGGTCAGCTTCTTCTCTGCCTCCCTGGTTGCAAACACAACCGTGGTCACAGAGCAAAGATAGGCAGTAGGAAAGGCACCTTCATTCCAGGCTTCTTGCTGTCATTGGCAATGATAAATGTTTGTCAACAGAATTTGCTGTTGTCTGTCTCATGGCTGGTGAGAGTCAAGTGAACATTCTGCAGAACAGAATGGGAGCACAGGTGCACAGTCTGATGGAACAGGATCTCTACCTTTAGCAGCAAATTTGCCTGGCTGGGTAATTACCATTGACTGAACTTTGTGCAGCAGAGAATGAATGTGCATCACACAATGCAGCACCACTGCTGTGTTTCATTTCAAATATGTGTAACATTTAAAGAGAAGGGTTAATGAATTCTGCATTACAGACTCACTCTTGCAGTTCATATGTTGTATTGCTGCTCTTCATGAGGGCTTTGAAAGCTGGGGGAAATACACATAGAAATGGTATAATTGCTTTAGTTGTTGCATTTGTTGGAGCCCAAAACAGATACAGAACACCAGCTCAGCGTTATCAGGTAGTCAGTGATGATTAAGAATTTATTACAATTGTATTAACCCTTAATTTCAGGAAAAGGTTGCTATTTGTCCATCTGTGCTGTCACTAAAACTCACATATTTCCTTCATGGGAAACCACATGACTGTAAAACAAAGATTATCCTATATCTGAAGGAAGACCAAAGAATACTTGGGAAAAAAGCAAATCAAAGAAATTGTGAAGAAGCATTCTCAATTCATCAGCTATCCAATTACACTCTTTGTAAGTGCCTTGTTTGAGATGCTAATTGTACATGCTTTGAAACACTAGTTGCATACCTAATGTCCTTGCATCATTCCCAGATGCTACTACTACAACATTAACTACGATGTCTCTGTACTGCCAGAATTAACATTTGCAAGAAGGATTCTTTATTGTGTGATAGTTTCTTGGTTTGCTTTCCTAATGAGCTCTGAAAAATGCTGCCTATGTAGGACAGAGTAATACAACGTATCAGTCTAGGTGCTGAGCTTCCCATTCACCAACTCAGAGGAAATCTTATAAAGGTAACACTTATCTTAGTGAATTTAGTAAGACACAGTTCATGCATTTGTTACAAGGTGGACTACTTGGCAATGAGAATACCTGCTTGTAGCTGAAGATCATAATTATGCAGGTGAAGCAAAAAACTCTGATTATGCATTTTATATTGATATATACTAAAGCTGTGCTTTTGAGGGCAAAGAAATCTCCTGCCATATTTAGATATGCTTCTGAAAGAGGTTTGGTTGGCAGTGACTAACTAGTAATTCTGGATTTTAAGCCAGACTTATGGCTCAAGTTAAAAGTGAGAACAGATGAGAAGGCAATTTAGAAAGGTACTTAGAATGCCATATGCATCAGTATTGTTTAATGAATTAATTCTACAAAATGGCAAAGCCAAGTTGGAAATACATCTCATATGACCTGTAATTATGTTTATTCATACAAACCCAAGGACATGCAGGGAAGTTCATCAAGATGGAAATAACATGCAAATTAAATAATATAATTGGAATGTGACTTGCAGAGGTTTCTAGAAAAAGAATGCCCTCCTGTAATTCTCTGTCTTGAACTATGAAGGAGAAGAAAGCCAAGCCATCTTGGTTATTTTTAGTATAAATTCAGAACTGTATTTCTGTCAGAGTACACAAACATGGACAGTTTTATAGAGCCACAGCCAAGGGAGATACTTCATTTTGAATAAATGGTCTGAGGAAACACAGTTTTAGGGGAGTCATTAGAAAGAGCAGCTATGCCCAGAGGAATAAAAGCCAAAAAAAATCTCTTTTTTTACTGTCCCAATCTTTTGATGCCCCTTCCTGCAACTTGCTTTGTAGATCTACTGTGATGGACAGCCAAAACAAGAAACAGAAAATGCATTCTGTCACAATTTTTTTAAATAGTTTTGTTTTATAATAAAGAACTTGAGTGGTTAGAATGAACTTGATTTTATTTTAAATACTAGACATTAAAAAAGTAACTTGAATTTGACAAAATAAAAGTACTTTCACTCTCCCAGATATATTCAATCCAAATAAAGCAGAGATGAAGAAATCCTGAGCTGTCAGCATCTGAAACAGTTTTGATTTTGTCAATCACAAAAGTCATTGCAACTCCCACAGTGCTGAAACCCCCGTTCTGGAGGGGTTTTCTTCCTTGTTTTGTTTTGTCAGTGATGGGGGTGGAAAGGCAGAGATATGTCCTGGTGTTAACCAGCACCTGTCTGGTCAGGAAATGAAGGAGAGTTTTGTAGTAGCTGTGGTCTGTCCTACTTTCCCAGAGCAGAGCAGCTGCATTATACTGACCTGCATATTAACTGGCTAAGAATACCCTTGGCTCAGCTGACTGCAAAGCAGGATTTCAGCATAAGGAGCCAAGTTACATCAGAAGATTTGCCTCAGTATGGCTGGAAGCATCTCCTTGAAAGAGATGAAACCTGCTTTTTCCCTTTAATTCACTATGGCTGGTTCCTGTAGTCCACAGATAAATTTGTAATGATTAATCAAGTACTTACACAGCTCTTGACAAAATTTCTCAAAGTACCTACTCACATTCAGCTTTAATCAGAATATCTTACTGCTACTATTTTTTCCAGCATCCTTTTGTGTAGAGGAAACTGGGATTCAGAGTTCTCTTGGTTTTTCACAAGAAATAAATCTTTTGATCTGTCTGACACAGCAAGAAAATAACATTAAACTGTGCCTAAGCAGAGTGTTCACCACAGACAGCTGTTAAGCCTTAATCTGTGATTATCTGAAAGCACTCCATAATTTTAGTACCTTGTTTTTTATCCCATCAGTATCTTGCTAATAAAATGGAAGTACTGTCTGGAATATGAAAAAGAGGTCTACCCAGAATATATGGACAAATTTTGATTAATTTCTTGCCTTTTTTTTTTTTCTTTACAAGTAGAGTGTCAAATTAAGGAGCACATCCTGTTTGAAATACTAGAAAAATCAACCTGATTGATATCTATTTTAAATGCTCACAATCTCCTCTCCTGAAAAACGTGGATCCTGAGCTGGTAGATTTGTTATACTTTTATGACCTCCAAGACATTTATTGAAACATGCTTCACTATGAAATTTGAATCCTCTAGGTGTGTAGCAGACTCATAGTATAGCACACACCATATACTGAATTCTGAATAGCTGACTTCAAATGTTTTTTCACAGTTATTGCAGCACAGCACAATTACGAAGGTAATTAATAAATTTTTCCAAATTTTCCTTGACCTTCAGAAGGAAAGAAGACAGCAAGTTTGTAAGCAGTTCTCTGGACTGTGAGGTGTTCTTCCTGGACTCCTCTTTGCAGAAGTGACAAGAGTCAGGCTTGGCCAAGACTTCTTACAGATCTTTTTCACAGAATTCCTTTCATACTGGTCACATCCAGGGTAATTTGGCTGTGTGATAACAGAGCTATTTTTGAGCTGTAATTCAGAAGTCCTCCATGTAAATTCTTTCTAGAATCAGGTTTATCAGATTAGCACCAATTTTTTCAGTTGTTCTGCAAGATTCTTCAATTCTTTCTATTTCTGTGCCCTCTTTACAGTGGAATGATTGAGGTTATTGCATATTCAGTATCCTCAATTAAAATGTGTAATTGATTTTCTTTAACCTAGTTCACCCTGACTCCAGCTATCACTGCTTAGTAAAACTACTTTCTCAGCTCTTTACACAACTAAAATTCCATTCACAACTAAATCTGGAAGTGATCTCCATAGCAGATTGCTCTCTCTTTCCCTCATTTCTAAGGTAAACCTGCCTAGGAAGGTGTTTTCCTTTGTTTCTAGGAAATGTGCTTATAAAGAAGTAGATGGTTTTTTATAGTTCCAGAACTATAAAGGCCTTCCCAACAACTGTTCTTCCTTTTGCTGAAGTCACTAGAGCAATTTGATCCCAAAGATAACTTCTTCATATAAAATATTCCTAATGCAAAAACATATGATCTTTCTTATCTGTTTAAAACCCAGGACTAGAACTTGCCTTCTGTGCCACTATTTAAAATTAATTGAAAATTTATTTTCTATGAACTTTTCGTCATAATCACCTAACTTTTATAAGTCATCTGTCATCAATAATTTGCAAAATCAATACTATTGCATCAAGAATGTTCATGAAATACAGAACTCATGCTGTGTGACATAATTACCAACAGTATCCAACATTTTGAAGGAGAGTTTTGTCTCCAAATCTACCACACACACAAAATAAGGTATGTAAGTGCTTCATACATACCTACACTTGATAGCAAATATGCAAGAGTGCTCAGCTGTTATAGAACACTTGCTGTTATACTGAATTCAACTCCTAGGACTTGAGTATGTACAGGGAAAAGTGTCAGGTTTATTTCCATGCTTGCTGAAACTGGGGCTCTATGAAGTCATTTTTCTAATGATGTAACTTTACCATCTATTGTTTTTAACATCTTCATGGGAAGTCTAGGGTTTTGTTTGCCTAGGGACTTTTTACTTCAAACCTTCTGCTGAGTGGAAGGGCTTTTTCTCCAATCTTCTTGTCCTTCTGAATTAGGATCTACTGAAACTTATGCCTACGAATACAACAAAGCTCTTAACTGTGGATAATAAAAGTTATAGCTGCCACCATACCTCTTGTTCTCCCCTACAAAGTTAACATTTTTATATAACTGTTCCTGATTTAAGGGAGCTCTGATGGGCATGACATTCTCCTGTCACTCTCCAAGCCATGTGTGTCCTGGTTTTCTGGTCCCATGCACACATTTCCACAAACAGGTACCGCAGTCATCTTACAATGCTGTTAAAACAAAGAGTAGAACCAGAGAGTGAAAAAAACACTTTTAACTTGGTGGAAGACAAAGTGAGTTGTATAGCTCACTTGGCATAATTATGATGCTTGATGTGTACATATAATTTCAGCTAGTAAGTACATAATTATGCATTTATTCTGGGAAAGTGTAAGACATTATATAAGGCTTAAAACTATAAAGAAAATATGTTTTGTTCCAGTCATAAGGGAATATGAAGAGGAGGAAAAATTTAAAATTTCAAATATGAGTTGTTAAAAATTTATTAATTTAACAAACACCACATATTTTATGATAAGACTGAACAATTATTCTGTGACCTTATTAATGTCCCATGAATCCTTTCCATGCTCATTCTCTCAGCTTTCCTATGCAGCTGAGCTTTACATATCTATATATTATATATGTCATATTTTATATAGATATATATATATGAATTATAATTGACATTTGTAGTGGAATTGTTGACTTTTGCTATAACAAATATATTCTTGTTCAACAATAAGTCCCTTTATAATTCCTTCTAAGAGAAATAACTGACAGTTTTCACAGTCCCTGACACATACTTCAAGAACCATAAACTTTTAGGAAAAAAGAATGCATACATACAGCCCATGATCCATGCAATTATTGCTGCCACCTGCAGTTCTACAGTACAACTACATTGTATGAGACTGATTTTGTTCGCCACTTAAGTAGCTTCTTCACCAGAAAAATATTTCATCTAAGTGACTATCGATCCTATTTCTAGTATGAATCACCTTTTTTTTTTGTGACCTACAGATCTTATGATCACTTTAGCTTCCAGCAAGCAATGAGAAAGCACAAAAGAAGAGAGCCTGGGAAATAATTTTAAGAAAACATAAAGGTTGCTCAGACAGATTCCCAGCTTTACATTTCGTTATGATAACACAGATTTTACATGCATAATTCCACGTGTTAAAGCAAACTAGACACATATTACCACATCTTTCTTCTTACATCATTCTTCTGAAATCAATTGTTAAGCAGTTTCAGTTGCTGCTGTTTCATTTTCCTTCAGTAAACCCTGAAGCACTGAGATAACATGGTGAAACTGCCTCAGAACTCAAACAAAATTAATTTTAAAGCAATGCTATAAAATCTTTAAGCCTATAACACCAAAAACTCAGAAGTTAAATTAAATGCTGGAATTCAAATTCTCTGTGCAAATGTTCTTAAATTTCTTTGTGGCTTATAAAAAACAAAAAAAAAAAAAATTCTTCAGCAATGCAGGAAAAGCCTTTGATTGAATTAAGAATAAACCCCAGTTTTCCTGGGTGTTATTTCAACACTTTGAACATTAAATAACTTCCTTTCAGCCACTTTTTACTTTGTTCTTTTTAAACATTGTAACTTTCCCTTAGCAAGGAGTTCTATGAAATTGTGTAACTAAAGATTCTATTAGGATGTAAATGTATACAGAGAACAAGTGTGGGACTAATCCTTAGGAAACCAGGAAATGCAGGATGGAGGCTTTCTGGTAAAGAGTATCCTGTTGGTGAGTCGTGGTCAGCTGCCCCAGCTGTGTCCCCTCACAGCTCCTTGTGCCCCTCCAGCCTCCTTGCTGGGGGTCAGTGTGAGGAGCAGAAAAGGCCTTGGTGATGTCCAAGCACTGCTCAGCAATGATAAAAACATCTCTGAGTTACCAACACTGTTTTCAGCACAAATTCAAAATATAACTCCATGCTGGCTGCTGTGAAGAAAATTAATTCTACCCCAAGCAGCACAGTTCCTTGGTTAAAAAATGGATCTATCTCACTCAGAATTTCCTCCAAAATTAACTCTGACACGAACTAAGTTTGGAACTAGTCTTTTCTGTTTTTTTTTTTCTTGCCTAAAAGTGAAGCAATAGAAAACTGGGATCAGTTGAAACAGAGTAACCATAGGAACAAAGTGTCTATATTTGCTACCCCTCACTGAGTAACAGAACAAAAAAAATACAGGTTATTCACAAGTCATGAAGAAAATATGTGTTTTACACAGGCATAGAGGAACTCAGATTAAGCAGAGCTGGGAAAACTTAGATAGTTTGGTATGAGATGACATCTTCCAGTGCACTTGTTAAACAACTTTGACATAAGAAATCAGTCTGCTTTTGAAAGCCAAATAACACAACCATAAAAGAAAAAACAGAATGAAGTGACAGATTAGACAGTATAAAGGCATGTGATCCTGCTGACATATGCAAAACCTTCCAGAGGTTTTCACATGCTTGAAATTACATATATCCCTAAGTCTGAATCACTAGACCCACATTAATAGAGACATTAGCAAGGAAAATACTTTCTTAAACATTGTGAGTATTTTTATAAAAGCAGCACCCTTAAAATTCTGGACACCTCAAAAGGAGAGCACACAAGCAAATTTGGTAGGATATTGCTTGATAAAAAGCTTGGATAGATCTCCATATGTTGCAATATGTTCTTTGAAGTACAGAAGTAAGTTACTTTGATACAAACACATTTTAGAAAGCATTTCAGTTAATGGAATCGGAATGTTAGAGGGTTTCAGCCTAATAGGCACATTCTATAGAATTTATACGATGACTATTTTTTTATCTAAGAAAAAATATGAAAGTTACATCATTATGCCTGAGTGTAACTGCCACACTTTATTAGGACAGTGGTAAAGAGCCACTAGGCTGCTTTATGGAAGCAGACAACCAAAGCAGCTGTCAGATCACTCAAATCACAGTCACTGTGCAAAGAAAGGAACTTGTCGTACTCAAGAAAGCATTTTGGTGCACATTATTTCGTACAGGCATACGTGTTTGAGAGAAAGGAAGAGAACTGCATTGAGAAGCACCTCAAAATCAAACTTGAAGAGTACAGAAAACAACCAGCCAAAAGTAAGTACCAAGAAGGTGACCCAGACGTGAGTGCAGAACTTCTGAGGCTGAGCATTGGCTAAAATCCAGCTTTTTCAGTGGCTTAGAATGGTGAGCAAATAACCTCAGCCTTACAGTCTGATTTCTCCTGTGGGCTGAGCAGCAGCTCATCTATACACCCTTTTATGTTGTTGACACCACAATTAATTTTCCCACCTAATTAAAATAACCTGCAGGATCCTGTATTTTGGCCAACTGCTGGAGCACCAGGATTTAGAAGGGCAGTCTTTTAAGACATTGCACCAATGCATGTACTGATCCATGTACTGCAGAAATTGCAGCAAGATAGGCTGTGATTTTAATTCCTGGGTGTTTCTACATGTTTTACACATGTACTTAATATATCTTCTTATCAGAACACTGAAAACTCCCTGAAAACAAAATGCTACAAGAAAATCAAGCCAGTGGACCCCAATTCAATCAGATTCACTTGTCTGGGTTAAAACTGCAGGATAACCAAGGCGAAGGACATTAAGTTCAGCATGAGGATTTTTGATTAAATGCATTAATAGATCTAAGTACTGGAATATGTAATTAATGCTAGCCAGACTGCTTCAGATGTTCAACTTGGAGAAGGGCAGGTTAGGCAACTTAAACTTCAACTCCCCAAAGTCAGACAGATGTTGAACTAGACAGAAGCCTGGGGCACATCAAGGAGCCAAAAGAAAATGGAAAGAAGTTGCACCAGAGATGAATTTTTGCAACAGATGCATTATTTTCATTCCTTAAATAAACATCCATTCTTTAGAGCAAGGAGATTTGTCTAGATTCATGCTTACATCAGTGTACAATTTTAACATGCAGTTTCTCTTGGTATTTATATTCTCAAAAGTGGATCAGCTCCAAGAAGAAAGTTTCAGAAGTCTGGTCTGGAACACATGGGATGCAGATCATTCTCCTGAGATGCAGAAGATCTGCATTTAACTCCCTGTTCCCAATCAGGTCATTCAGGATATAAAAATACCCGCCCTGCTAAATGCTGCAATCATAGAGCTGCTGGGTATAATGAGATGTGTACATATCAAAGCCTTCATACAGGATATGTAAATGTATGCATAAAGGTGTCTCTTGCATTGCCCTTTGAATATCAACCCGAGATTTCCCAGATGAACTGGCAAAGGCCACGCTCAGGCTGAGAACCCCAGCAGGTTTCAGGCTTTGGGGTATTACAAACCCGACAGTACTGGCCTATGCCTCATGTCTCCTATTAGCACTTAAATCCTTAAGTAACTGCATAGCTATGTAGGTCTGCTGAGCCGCTTGGATTCGGTCCCACGGCTCTTTTTACCCTGTGCAAGTGCACAGACCGAGAGGCAGAATTTTTTTAACTCACAGACTTATACCTGCTGCGTGAGAACCGGTGTTGTTTTCCCTGAGCAGGCGAAACACATTACCACAGCATCCCAAAGCTGTGATTCACCCGGCTACGCCCGGCAGTGCGGCCGGAGCCTGCCCGGCGAGCAGGGCAAGGGGAGCGGTGCCGCCCTCCCGCAGTCCCTCGTCCCATCTGAGGGGACAGCAGCACCTGCACAGCTGCACCAGCACTGCCCGCACAGCTGCACCAGCACTGCCCGCACAGCTGCACACCTCCACACGCACACCTGCACACGCACACCTGCACACGCACACCTGCACACCCCCGCGCAGCTGCGCCCCTGCACACCCGCATGCCCGCACAGCCACCCATCTTAAATTCGCAACTTAAATCCTTGAGCTCGCACAAGCGCGCCTGCATACCTGTGCACTCGCACACCTTCACTTCCGCACCGCCTGCACCCTCATACACCTGCACCCTCATACACCTGCACCCCGCGCTCCCGCACCCTGCACCCTCACACGGCCGCACAGCAGAGGCGAGGGATCAACACAGGGAACGAGAGAAAGGGTGACCGTGGCCCCGCACCCCAGCCCTAGGCCGTTCCCGGCAGGAATGGGGGGGCTCCCCGAGTTTTCCAGGCCCTTCCCTGCTGCTCCTCGGGGGGAGGATGGAGGAAGATTGGGGGGGGGAAAGACACCGGCCCCTCCCCCTTCTAGGACGTTCGGAGCGGGGCTCAGTAGCGAGTGACGTCATCGGGTACTCGAGCAACCGCCTCGGGCCCCGCCCCGAGCGGCCCCCGCGCATGCGCTCCCCCCCTTCCAGCCTCCCCCCTCCCCCCGGATTCCCGGCCGAGCCAATCGCTGGGGGCGCAGCGGGGCGGGGCGGAGGGAGCGCGCGCGCTCGCGCCTGTTCAGCCGCCAGCCCCGCGGCTCCTGTCGCGGAC
>VWYI01042074.1:43188-68511 GCA_013399455.1 Anthoscopus minutus
TGGGGGAGATGGGGGAGGTGGGGGGGGGGGGGGGCACGGGACGGGGAGGAGCTGCGGCGGGAGCGAGGGGGCGAATGGAGTCGGGAGTAGGAGAAAAGGAGCGGCGGTGGTGGGGGTAGAAATAGGTTGGCAGAGGGAGAAGGAACGGAGTACTGTGGCGGGAAGGAGCGGAGCGGCGGCCGGAGAAAAGGAGCAGAGTGCCAGGAGGGAAGGGAGAAGGGGGAAGGAGTGGGGGCGGCAGGAAGGAAAGGGANCGGCGCTCGGGGGCGCGGTCCCGGCTGGGCGGGGGAGCCGCGGCCGCTGCGCTCCTGCCCTTCGGTCCCGAACCAGTAGGGCGGGGTTGTGGTCGGACAAATCTCTCCAGGGCGAAATCCGCCGCCCTCCTGAGGCTTGGTTCCCGCGGGTGGGGAAAACGGGCAGTAAGGTACCCGGTGAAGGACGAGTATTTATCAACGTAAATATTTGTTCAGAGAAACGAGTCCGGCTGAGCAGCGTTGGTGCATAAGAGAGAGAGGTGTGCATAGTATTTGCTGCTGGAGGTGACTGCTGTGTATGCAAAGTAATAGGGAGTTGCGAATAAGGGAAGTAATCCGAATGAAAGATTTTTAGATGCTTCAGTGAAAAGGAAAATAAAGGTCTCATATCATCTGGTAAATTAAGGGAGGAGAGCACTTAAGTGCGTGCTGCAAGGTAGAGAAAGTGTAAAGTAAGCCTGTAGTTAAAGTCTTATTTTAGTTCCTGCATTCCTTAAAATTTCTGAATGGTTACTGGCTGAAAATTAGATCCAGGAGGATTTTTTTTTTTATGTATGCGTGTCTTTCGTTGCTGAAACCATGTAGCTAAAAAAATTGATCTCAGAATACCATTGGCACTGCCTGAAGGGAGGATATGTTAGCTAAGCTCTTCGGATGGAATTTCAACTTCCTTCTCTTCCTTCGCAGATGCCGGAGGCTGTGCAAACTCAGGACCAACCCATGGAGGAGGAGGTGGAGACCTTTGCCTTCCAGGCTGAGATTGCTCAGTTGATGTCTCTGATCATCAACACTTTCTACTCCAATAAGGAAATTTTCCTCCGTGAGCTGATTTCCAATTCATCAGATGTAAGTACCAAAATTAGTCTGGTTAATACTGACAATGACTGACATTTTCTAGGAATAGCCAGGTAATGTTAAAACTTCTCTCTTTTTTTAAAGGCTCTGGATAAGATAAGATATGAAAGCTTGACTGACCCAAGCAAGCTGGATTCTGGAAAGGAGCTGAAAATCAACCTGATTCCAAACAAGCATGATCGCACTCTAACCATTGTGGATACTGGCATTGGGATGACCAAAGCTGACCTGGTCAACAACCTTGGTACCATTGCCAAGTCTGGCACCAAGGCTTTCATGGAAGCCCTGCAGGCAGGGGCCGATATCTCCATGATTGGTCAGTTTGGTGTTGGCTTCTACTCCGCCTACCTGGTTGCAGAAAAGGTGACTGTGATCACCAAGCACAACGATGATGAGCAGTATGCTTGGGAGTCCTCAGCTGGAGGGTCCTTCACTGTCAGACTGGATAATGGTGAGTGTTCAGTGTTGCTGTTCAATGGCACTTTTTAAAGATGCTTGGCAATGATGCATAGTCTGTCTTGAAAAAGATGCAAGATAAGGGGAATTAATACAAGAAGTAATCTGTCACATCAGGCATAGGTCCAGGTCATAGATTGCTGTTTCAGTTGGTGTAATTCAATGTATCTGGAATAACCTGGTAAATGGTGCATTAAGCTTTCAAAGTTAGTGGACTGGAAATAATTTGTAAGGTTAAAGATTCTGTTCAGAGTAGTAAATGTGTTCTAAGGCTTGTTTGAAATCCATGCAGAGTACAGTGAACTAGAGAAAGTGTACCCTAGGCTGATGCTGTATACACAGAAGTGTCATTTCCCGAGTGGTGAAACAACAGCTGGTAGAGGACTGTATTTTCAAAGAGGTAATGATTAAGTCTCTGCTGCAGGAAAGTAAAGCATGTGAACTCTATTCTAGGTGAACCTCTGGGCCGTGGAACAAAAGTCATCCTGCATCTTAAAGAAGATCAAACTGAGTACCTGGAAGAGCGGCGAATCAAGGAAATCGTGAAGAAGCACTCTCAGTTCATTGGCTACCCAATTACACTCTTTGTACGTACCTTACTTGAGATGCTGAATGAGTATTGCCACTTTGACATGTGAGAGTTTGTGTAAGAAGGAGCAGTTAGTTTTTATTTGGTTAGTTGCAGTTATTTCAGATATGTTATATGGAGGAAGCTCTGGGGAAATGCAGTTCCATTACTTAAAACTGTATTTCATGAGACTAGATTTAAACAAAGGATGTTTTCCAAGCCAAAAAAATCTGTTTCTAAGCTGTTAATTATTCTGGGTTTATTGTTAGGAGTCATTCAGTGTAATGAAACTGACAATAAGAACTTGGCACATAGCACATGAAGACACCACCCACTTGTCAGCACCCAGAATGAGAGTCCTTGGAGTGTATGTGGGAGAGTTTTGACACCATGTTAGTGAAGTTTTCTGGCTTTGCAAGGCTGCAAGGTGTTACCCTAGAACTGCTTCATGCTAATTTGCAGCTTTTGCAATTCAAGTACTCCTGCTGTTTTGTAGGTGGAGAAGGAGCGTGATAAGGAGGTGAGTGATGATGAGGCTGAGGAGAAGGAAGAAGAAAAAGAAGACAAGGAGGAAAAGACAGAAGATAAACCAGAGATTGAGGATGTTGGTTCTGATGAAGAAGAGGAGAAGAAGGATGGAGATAAGAAGAAAAAGAAGAAGATTAAGGAGAAGTACATTGATCAGGAAGAGCTCAACAAGACCAAGCCGATTTGGACCAGGAACCCAGATGATATAACCAATGAAGAGTATGGAGAATTCTACAAGAGTCTGACTAACGACTGGGAAGACCACCTGGCTGTCAAAGTAAGTTTTTTGCAATTTGTGATCAGCACTTGAAGAGCTGTTAAATAGTTACCACAGTGGAACCATGCAAAATGGACTAAAATTACTGTCTTGCTTTCTTACAGCACTTCTCTGTGGAAGGGCAGCTGGAATTCAGGGCTCTCCTGTTCGTCCCACGGCGTGCACCTTTTGATCTGTTTGAAAACAGGAAGAAGAAGAACAACATCAAACTGTATGTGCGCAGAGTTTTCATCATGGACAACTGTGAGGAACTGATCCCTGAATATCTGAGTGAGTATAATTCTGGGGAAAGTGTTCCCTAAGAAGTTAGAAAAACTGCTTAGCCATTCTATAGTTTGCTTCTGTATGTAAACAAATTTGGAAGGGGGAATATTTTAGTTCTGAACAGTGGTTGAGCAGTTAAAAGTATTCATAAGTATTCCTTAGTTCATGGTCACTGGGGTTACATAGAAACAAATTCATAATTTCTAATAGGCAGAGCCACATGCAGATAGTGGCTGGCAATATGTGATACTAACAAAGGAAATTCTGTCAACTTGGCAGATTTCATGAGAGGTGTGGTAGACTCTGAGGATTTGCCTCTCAATATTTCTCGTGAGATGCTGCAGCAAAGCAAGATCCTGAAAGTGATCAGGAAGAACTTGGTGAAGAAGTGCTTGGAACTTTTCACTGAGCTGGCTGAAGACAAGGAGAACTACAAGAAGTTCTATGAGCAGTTCTCCAAGAACATAAAGGTTTGTAGTCTTCTTGCTGAACAGTGCTGATACTTGCAGTTGCAGATTGTTGTGCCTGGGCTGCTGAATGACCTCAGTTCAGTATTTACCTGAAGGAATCGCTTATGTGATTTTTCTTCCTGCTTACTTCAGCTTGGCATCCACGAGGACTCGCAGAACCGCAAGAAGCTCTCAGAATTACTGAGGTACTACACATCTGCGTCCGGTGACGAAATGGTTTCTCTGAAGGATTACTGCACTCGGATGAAGGAGAACCAGAAACATGTCTACTACATCACTGGTGAGTTGGGAACTGAAGTGGTCTGAAATGCCCACACTCTACAGTAGGGTTACTTTCTGGGGGATTTATAAATGGCTTTAGTGTTTCCAGTTCCCTTCCTTGGCAGGAATGGGAGGCATTCTTTATCTGGGGTTCCAGGAAATGCAGATTTGCATCCAAATCAGTTAAGAGTATTAGATGCTGGAGGTAGTTTAAAACAGTTTGAGTGCCTTTGGGCTGTTGGTGCTCCTTTTTTCCTGTGGTTGGGACATGAAGCACCACAGTTGCATAGGCTCTGCCCATATGGACGAGCTGCTGCTTTTAGTGCTGAGATTCATACATGGTGGCTGTTGTTTGTTGCAGGTGAAACAAAGGATCAGGTGGCCAACTCTGCTTTTGTGGAGCGTCTACGCAAGCATGGGCTGGAGGTGATCTACATGATTGAGCCTATTGATGAATACTGTGTGCAGCAGCTGAAGGAGTTTGAAGGCAAGACCTTGGTTTCTGTAACAAAAGAGGGTTTGGAGCTTCCAGAAGATGAGGAAGAGAAAAAGAAACAGGAGGAGAAGAAAGCAAAGTTTGAAAATCTTTGCAAGATAATGAAAGATATCCTTGAAAAGAAAGTAGAAAAGGTAAAAGTAGTACTTGGTTTACCTGTGTGTAAGGGTGCAGTCTAAGAATTTAGGGTAAGTCAACTAAACTTGTTACAATGCTTAAATTGCAAATTTCTTGTGCCTTGTATTTCCTCTGCAGGTTGTAGTGTCCAATCGTTTAGTTACTTCTCCCTGCTGCATTGTAACAAGTACATATGGCTGGACTGCCAACATGGAGAGGATTATGAAAGCACAGGCATTGAGGGACAACTCCACAATGGGATACATGGCAGCAAAGAAACACCTGGAGATTAATCCTGATCATTCCATCATTGAAACATTGAGGCAGAAAGCAGAGGCTGATAAGAATGACAAGTCTGTGAAGGATCTTGTCATCTTGCTGTATGAGACAGCACTCCTGTCCTCTGGCTTCAGCTTAGAAGACCCTCAGACGCATGCCAACCGCATTTATAGAATGATCAAACTTGGGCTGGGTAAGTTGTTCCCAAGTCTGTCCTGGCTCCAGTGAGCTCAGGGTGTATTGCCTTGGTCCTTTCTGGTAGTGTATGGTGTGGTTTGGTAGACGATGAACCCTTCAGGTGGTTGGAGTGCTATGGAGATGAAAGGTTTGAGTTGTGCTGTCAGCACTAACAGGGTGGTGTGTGTTTCCTGCACAGGCATTGATGAAGATGACACTGCTGCAGAGGAAGCCAGCCCAGCAGTCACTGAGGAGATGCCACCCCTTGAAGGAGATGATGACACATCACGCATGGAGGAGGTGGATTAAACCAGTTTACAGGAACTCATGAATGTTTCCTTGGCTAATATGAATAAGTTATATTTTGTATATTATGAATGTTACCTGCCAAAAAAAATCTTTGACACTTTGTCTGCATTCCCTCTTTATATTTATTTTCAAAGATGTTATACCTTTATTTTTGTTACATTGCTTTTTCAGCTGATGTGAGATAAAAATGCCATTGAGGGAATATTTTCTTTAACACTGTACAACCCTAAACAGGCAAGTAAGGAGTAGTTATTTTTGTCTGTATTAGCTGGTTGCAGGTGGCAGGGTTTTTGACTTATTCTTAATTGCCAGAAATTTGAGAAGAAGTAACGAAGGTGGGAAGACATCAAGGGTGTTCAAGTTTGTTTAGTGTTCCACAGCTCTTCAACTCTTTAAGTGTCTAACATACAGTACCTAGTAACTAGGTATCTAGGAGAGCTGAATCTCTTGGGGAAGCTTTAATCCTTCTGCTCCTAACAAGGTCTTGATGTTTAAAGTTGTTTTTTATACTGTTCAAGGATTCTGGATTGCACTCTACCATAGAATAGAATCCACTGTAAATCTCTATTGTGACTTATGCAACTCTGCATGTACAGTTCAAACCTAGAACTGTAAGAATAAAAGTGTTAAGAATTGAGCTGTGTTGCTGACTTGTCTGTTCACACTGAAACAAAACTGCTCTGCCCATGCACACGTGAGTTGCTGTGCTGGAGCCTGAGATCCAGCTGCTGTTGTGCTCTAATTCACAGCGTGTGCTTGGAGATCTCACTGCAAACCAGTTCCACACCAGAGCAGGAAGGGTCTCTGCAGAGTGATAAGCTCCAAGTTGGGGTGTAATGCAGGTGGCTGGTTCAGCAGTTGTTGTGAAATCTGGCTGAATGGAGCAGCAGCCCCATTCCATGGTGCTGTTGGGAGGTGATTAAGAGCTTTTACCTGAGAAGTTGCCAATTGTGTATCACACAGCCTAGCAGGGAACTACTGCGTTCTGCTGCATTCTGTATTCCTTGCCATTTGTTTTGGAGTAGCAAAAGTCTTGGTAAGCACTTCGATCCAGCAACTTACCCTTGGTGCCTGTTGGGTTGCCACTTTGTTGACTTCAGGCACATTTTATTTGTTATTTACAACGGCTTAAATCAGTGAACTGATTTGAGAGGAGGAGGGAGGGGGGTTTTAAGGGCAAAACCTGTGTTTTGCAGGTACTTGAAAGTCCTGCAAACTAGTTTAGTGTAATTTGCACAAGCTGTGGCTTTTTAAGGGGATCTTCATTGCAGCAGCACCCTGAGGGTGGGGAGGCCAATCCTTGTTCTGTAGGTAGGCTGGAGCAGGGGGCCAAGCTGCAGAATTGAAGCTCCTGTTCCTGTATGCCAGCTCGCTAGGCTGAGGTGATCACATGCTTCCAAATCTCAGTTCTTCCTCAAAGATGAGAAAATGGCTTCCATGCTGCTTACACAATTGCTGAAGGCTGAATGTGTGTAACAAGTAGGGCATTTTTCTTCCACATCACTTTCTGTATAATGATATGAAATGTTCAAAATAATTTTAAGTCATGGTTACCTCATAAAAGTTTATAGAAGAGACTGGTGCCTGCATGTCCATTAAAGAGGCATTGTCAAGGCAAGGATGTAATTTCCTTGGACAATGGGGCAGGAGCTGTGGTTCCCCCACAGCCCTGCCTGGGGCCTGTGTGAGATGTGCTTTGAACTCGAGTGTGTCCCTGTGCCTCGGCAGGAGCTGTTCACCCTGGGTGAGATGTCTGCGTGGTCCCCACCCCTCTCAGTGATGGGTGTACTGCTGCTGTAGTAACAAACACAAACGCGGCATCAAGCCAGATGCAGAAAGGGGCTTGGAGTTCCTAATGTGCTCATCAGTACTGACTTTCAGTTTGACGTGTGGGTGGCAGAAGCGATGATCAGGAGGAAGAGATTTCCTTCGGTGATGTTCAGTGTTATCAGGGGAGCAGACTTCAGCAAGCTTTAGGTTATTGCCTCAAGACCTCAGTGTCAAAAAATCTGGTTCAACAGTATTGTATCGAAACTAAGGGAGATGCTAAGGTTATGTGCTGCAACTAAAATCTTTTACAACATCTTCCATAATGTGACATAGTGGGGAAAATAGCTTCCAATTGGTAAGTGGGATTTAAAATATACAGCGACAATGCTAAAAACTTTTCTACTTGGTCAGTGATAGCACAAGTCTTAACCTCTCTTGAAAACTAATTTATCTAAGAGAATTATTCAAGTGAAACTTGCAGGTTATCTCCAGCATTTTTTGCCCTGACAACGTGTTGGGTGTTTTTGAGCTTTATGTTGAGCAGCCACACCATAAGAAAGCCTAGACTCAAGGGAAATCTGAGCTTGCTGGGGCTGGCACGAGTTCTGTGCAGGACCAGGAGTGATGAGGCAGAGCCCTGAGCAGTGGGAAGTGATGGGAATGAGCCCTGGAGCGAGCATTGCTGCATCTCTGTGACCCTCGGGCCACCTGCTTGTTGACACTGCAGCCACAGGGCTCAGCCATGGCATCAGCTGCGTGCTCTGGGAGGTGAGCACCCGGGATCTCCCTTGGAATTCTGTGGTGTGACTGTAACTGCAGCCTGGCGCTGCCCAGAAGGGCACAAGCAGCAGCTGTGCTGTGAGAGCCGTGGGCTGTGCTCACCCTTGCAGTCACCATTTCATCATCAGCCCCTCGCAGACAGACCAGCCCATGGAGCCCGGGGCCTTGTTGCTGACAGCTGCTGCCTGTAAAGGATCTGTAGCTAATTTTGGGCAGGCTTTTGTGGGAGTAACGACTGCCAGCCCTGTATTTGGGTGAAGCATGGTGATCATTTGTGCTCATTCAGCTCAGCTGGTGCTGCGGGCACTAACAGCCTCCTTAGCTCCCCCTTCAGTGGTGGGAGGTGCTGTGGGGTGTTGAGTGAGATTCTTGGTTTGCTGTGTTTTGAAAACGGTTGGAGATTCTGAAGAGAGGGAGTGATCATCAGATGGTTTTAGTCTGTGTGGAGCAGGTAAGGAGATGAAAAGGCAGGTGTCTGGGAAGAAAAGAGGTGTAAGCAACAGGGTGTAGCTCAAGCTGGAAGTGGAGTGAAGGCTTGTGGGGTTTCTGAGCTGCTCCTGGTACAGCTGTTGTCGTTGTCACCCCCACTGGGACTTGTTCCTGGTGCCTTTTCAGAGCAACAGCCCACTGCTGGCCATAGAGTGGGATGTTTGTTTTGCTGATGTTTTTATATAAGTAGTACCTTCTGCACTGGGCAGAAAGATGCAACAAAGCTACCTAGTAAAGAGATAATGGGAAGAAAAGGAATTTGATTTGGAAAAAAAAAGCAAAAATAATACTTTGTTTCCTATAAAAAGGATAAGAAAGGGAATGGAGATGCAGCTTTAAAAGGGTCAAATCAGATCTGCTTCTTTGTGAGAAACAGACCTCATCTGTAGTTCTCCAGTAACTCTGGCAAAATACTGTTCCTGGTATTTAAAAACAGTAAAATGGCTGTGCTGGATTGTAAGTGATTAAGAAGGATTCTCAGAAAGGTTTGTGTGTCCAGCTACAACTGTCCCTCTGCTAAAGGGGAGATATCTGCTCCAGCAAATCACAGGAAGAAACATCTTTGATCACGCTAGCTGCCTCTGGAGGGAAGAGGGGGGTTCCTCTTGACTGTTGATTCTTCTGTCAGCCTCAGGGTCACATAAAGGAAACAGGGCGCAGAAAATAAACTGGAGAGAGTGGAGGGGAAGTGTCACATCCCTGGCCACCAGGCCTTGCAAACTGGGTATGTATGCATAAGTGTGCTTTTAAATATATATATAAAATATATATTATGTGTGTATTATATATGCACACCTGGGAAATGTAATGACTAAAGGAGTGCAGGCCCCACACGGTCAGCTGGAGCCTGACAGTGGTACAAAGGGCATTTTTTCATGGCAAGGTTTTACTCTTGAATTTTCTTGCTTAATTCCCTCTCTTTTGAAGGAGCAGCTCTCCAGGTGGAGGAGGTTGAGTGGGGCCTGTGTGAGGGTGGAGGTGCGGGCCAGCCCATAAAGCTGGAGAGGCCGGAGGTGCTGGCACCGGGATGGCCTCAGCTGGGAAGAGGCGGCGGAGGAAGAGGCAGGAGGCTGGGCAGGCCATGGAGGGTATGGAAGAGAGGGAGCCCCTGCAACAGAGCCCTGAAAGGGGGAGGGGGGTGTGTGAGTGTACAGGGACTGAATTTTGGGAGTGGGGAACTGAAACAGAGGGCTGGCTTATGGCACAGCTTTGCATTTATCCCTTTCTAGTCCGGTTGGCTATCTTGAGCACAAATACCTCTTTAAGGATTCAGAAAATTTGTAGCGCCTAAAAGAGAAGAAAAAAGCTTTCTATGGTCTGGTATAAGCTTCTTTTAAAAAAGTTACGTTTTCCTAATGCTTCATGAAGGACCAATGAATGAAGTCTTTTTGTGGTAGAAGAGAGTGGCTGCTTCTTATTTATTTTTAAACAAAATTTGCCTTTGATTCAGAGCTTAAGACAGATCACGTGAAGGACTGATGAGCTTTTCTAGCATAAAGAGAGTAGCCATGTCTGGGCATTTTAGCTCACAGAAGGTTTTCTCTAATGTGCTCTCCTACCCTCTACCTGTTTCAATAGATGCTCAGGAAAAGGAGGATTCTGTTAAAAGCCCAGACTGCGTAGAAAGACTGGCACGAAAATACATGGTAACTTTTCTAATTGCTGGTTCTCTACATCTCTATTAAAACACAATTCAGAAAGTGCTTGTTGGTTTGCCTTGGCCTGATGGTGCAGCTGGCTGGGCTGGAAAAGAGTGCATGAAGAACAGGTGTGGATTAATTAGTTTAAATGGGAGGGATGGAGGCAACTCCTCCACTTGTTCTCCCCTCTGGGGACTAGGGGAGCTGTTTGTTTGTAAGGTTTCTTTCTAAGAAGAGCTTTAGAAAAACTGAGGGTGTTTTGAGTCATTCATCTGCAGCTATATTTCTGAGCTGTAGGGCTACCAAATGCAAAGAAACAAACAGAACCACAGTGCAAACTAAAAACTGTTTATTGTAAAGTTATTCACAAGCCTGGAATAACCATTCTTAGCAAGTGTGAGGCATGTTCTGCACTGCTTCCTTTGTGTTTTTGGGGATGAGAAGTGATGAAAGAGGCTTCTATTTTCCTCTTGTGTCTTACTTGCGTTACCCAACCAGCACCACAACTGTGGGATATTTGTAAAGACATGCTGGCTTCAGATGGGAAAGCTTTGGAGAAACTCAGCACCTACAGCTGGTACTACAACTTGTAATAACTTTTTGGCATTTCTTTCCCTTCCTCCTCTGCAGCAGAAGTGCACAGTGGAGTCAAGCACAGAATCTGAGTCTGATTCCAGGGCAGAGGTAAGGACTGACTCTGAGGTGTTCTGATGGTGATGTGATTCCCTGATGTGTGTCCAAATCCAAGGCGTGTTGTAGGGTTGTTGATTTTGCAGTTGGAAAATAACCCAAAACTACCCCAAACCCAAAACTCTACTCATTCCATCAGGCTCTTTTTCACAACTGTTACTAACCTTAGAGAAGTTGATTCTAGGGGGATGAAGCAGAAAAGAGCATGTTTTAGGCAGACAAACACTAAGAAAGTGCTGACCTGGGCTGTTCCTGGTTCTCAGCTTTCAGCAGCTCTGGTCCAGTGGGATTTCTACAGCTCTGGGTGGAGAACCTCTGCCTTCTGACTGTCCCTCTTGGAGATTAAAAGCACCTCTGTTGCTGTGGCAGTTAGTTATGGATATTGGTAACTTGAATATTGTACTGTCAAACCAGTGTATTTAGTGCTGGTGAAAAAACCTGGAGTGGAGAACAAAATACTTTGTGGATAAAACTGGAATTGATGCTCACTGTGAATCACTGTGCTTTGTGATTTGGAGAAGCTACCTGCCAGGAATCTGCCACAACTTCACCTTCTGGGAAGGTCAGGGCAAGGCTGGAGTTGTCTGTGTTCTCCTGGGAGAAACCAGGCTGGAAGTTCAGCTGTGTGGGAGGGTGGGAGGGATGCTGGGCAGGGTGGGAGAGGGGCTTGCACAGGTCCCAGCCTGAACAAAGAGCTGGCTGCTGTCACCAAGGGTGCTGAGGCAGGTGCCAGGCCAGGACTGGGGGATTTCTGTGCTCTTTGGAGAAGCAGAAGGGCTTTGTGGGGCTGTCTCTGTCCTTGAAGCAGCACAAGAATACATGGTCACAAACGGGCTTGGACTTCAGCTCCTCTGATAAAGCCTTTGGTCTCCTGTTGAGCCCAGATTCCTGAACCCTGCTTTGTCTCAGCTGTGCTCAGCTCTCCCCCTTCCCTCTGGATGCAGCTCAGCACTGACTGGCAGTGCATTCTCTGAGCACCTGTGGCAGATCCTTTTCAAGAACTTTCCCACTTTTCTTGCTGTTCTTTTATTTTGTGAGACTTGGTGCCTGGAGTTTGTGTTCTAAAGGGAGTCTCCCTATGTGGCTTTTTTTAAAAAAATTAACAGGCTTAGGCTGTAAGAAAATCATCCCCATGTGAAAGAACAAAAAGATACCTGAGTGGAAGAGAAGCTCTCTAAACTGTATCCTGACTACTATTATTTAATTGCTGTTTATTTTTCTGGTGGTATGTAATTACTTATTGTTCTCTTTAGAGAAATGCTTTAAGTGCGCTAAGACTTACCATTGCTCTATTTTAGGTTAACTTTACCAAACCTTTAAAAGTTAAACTGGGACACACTTTCTATTGTCTTCTAGCAAAGTGACAGTCTAGCTTCTTCCTCTCTAGGATTTCTACCTACTCTATTTTTAGTTTGGTAACTTATGGGAAAGTGCCTTATAAACCTATGTTAACTTCTCTTAAATAGGTTGTGCCTAACCCACTTGCTGGAGGACTCAAGAAAGCAAAGGAATCAAGGGGACTACAAGTAGGTTTTGGGTATTACACTGTTTTTGGTGTAGCATCCAATAACTAAAATAGAGGCAGGAGTGTGTGGATAAACGGAAAAGCTTCCACAGTAAGTCTGTGACTTAGGTTGAAAGGGATTTTGAAGTCCATTGTATGTTGCATCTTGTATTTTTTTAAGGACAATTAATCATCCACCATGTTTAACGATGTTTATTTTAGTTTTTAGATCCTTATGATGGTGATTCAGAAGATGCTTCTGTTCACACTGACTGTGGCATAAAAGATACACCGTGGACAAACAGTGTCTCAAAAGCAAAGCCTCTGGAGAATGCTGATACTTCAGAAGATGAAGGATCCTTCCCTAATCCTCCAAATGTCAGTGAAATTCAGGCAGTAAATGACTGTAGAGCAGCCCTGGAGCTCCCCGGCCTCAAGAAGGATCTGTTGCAATCACCCGAGCTGCCTCCAGCCACAGGATTTACCCATTTCACCTTTACCCGCACGGGGCTGGCACCTGACCACGCCTTACCGACGGCTGTTAACCCTTCAGTCTCCGCGGATCTCCCTGCGATCCCGGCTGACGCTGCTGCACAGCCCCTGCTCGCAGCTCACTGTGGTGGCACAATGGCCGAGCAGCCCATAACTAAAAGAAAACAAGGGATTCCTGCTCCAGAGGATGCTAGTGAAAAACTAAAGAGAAAGAAATTCCGTGCAACTTAATCTAAGGGATGAATAAATCGTAGGACAAAGTGGTCTGATAGAGATTTCTTTTGCAGAGTGTACCTGAACTAAACAGGCTGCCTCAAGCCTGTTACCTGTGCTGTACAGCAAGCTCTGAGATCCACCTGAAAAATGGAATCAAGCAAGCAGTTTGGCAGTTCCAGTGAAAACTAGCAAAGCTATAGCCACAGTGTGACAGATAAGCTTGGTGGTGCCCAGGTCCTCTGGAAGCAGCATCCCCAGCTCCTGTGTGCAGTACCTGGGGGCAGCTGCTCAGTTTCAGTGCAATTTCACCAACACCGACACGGGTTTGTCAATGAGGGATAGAAGGACCCCTTGGCTGCAGTTAGCTTCCAATAGCTATGGCTTGCACCTGCTTCATGTCATGTTTGGCTCTTGCTGGGCTCCAAGTGGTTCATGGAGGCTTGACTACCAACAGCTGAACGGTGTCGCACTGAACTGACTGCAACTACTGCAATCCAGCATTTCTCTCTCCTTCAGAGGGAGATATTGCCTAGTTGCTATCAACACAGCTGCTTCTACCTCGTTTGACCAATGTTTTGGGCAGTTTCTGTGTAGCAGCCAGATCAGTGTTTACAATGTGATGTGGAACACATAAGCTCAGAGCAGCTTAGTGAAAGCAATTGCACAGGAGCTGCAGGAGTGGTGCCCACATATGGGAGGGCAGTTAGGGAGCAAAAACTGTGTGTGTCTCTGATCTCCCTCTCCTGTATGGTAATTGCTTTAATTAGGTTTAGAATCTGGGTAGTCCATTTGTGTGGGAGGAGAACTACTAACTGATAGTATAATGATGGCTTAAAAAATGTTAGTACCAGCAACTTGTGAAAGAATTTGTTTTGTACAACTGGCAGAGAAGTTGTTTTAGTTTCCAGTTTCTTTCGTAAGATGGAAAGCCACTCAAAATATTATTTAACTGCTAGCATTGCACCCTTCCATCTGTGTATTTATTTTATTAAAGCAACTTTTCTTTCATCCTTATTACCCCAGGTGGAAATGGTTTTTAATCAGCGTGGAACATAAGAGGTTTAACTAAGTTTTGGAGGCCTTTGCCCCAAGACAGAAGCTACTGTGGTTGCTCCTTGACTTGTCCAGAGGCAAAGATTGCTGCAGTGAAAAATGTGAATTTAATTGAAAAAACCCCAAACAAACCAACAACTTGTAGCTATATATTTGTGTGTGTACTGCAACTAGGCTACAGCTGTCTCTGCAATGAAGACTTGTGAAAAGCTTAAGACAACAACATTTTTGTGGAGCCAAGCCCCTCATTTTAAGTCCTAGCTATTAGACACCCTAGCTCTCAGTCTCATTCGCTAAAGAAAACTGAACCACCTGGGCTTTCAAACTGCAGCCAAAAACTCTAAACTCACCTAAAGAGGATTTCACTTCTCGCAGCTGTTTCACACAGCATGGAAAAAACATGACAGGAGAGGAGGGTAAGTGTATGGGTATGCAACAGGGGACAGTATCTACTCATTGGAATATGTTTATTCAGTATCAGAATCCAGCTGTAGATTAATTTGTGAATTGAAATTGCACCTTTTGTTAATTCAGGCCTAATGCAGAAGTTAACACAAAAGAGCCAAAGCGTTTGGGAAGCTCAAGCTCTAGGGCAGCTGAGACTCTTGATCTCCCCATCAGCACTTGCTGATAGGAGGAACTGGTTTGGGCAGAGCTTTAATAGAAGCTATAAGTGGTACCACAGCTCAGCCTATGAGCTGTGCACAAACAGCAGTTGCTGCAAGGAAGGTGCAAGCTGATACTTCACATTGCAGCTGGTACCTAGAGCATGCTGCTACAAGGAGGTGCTTTTTTCTGTACATTGTAATTGAAAAGATGCTGGAGGCAGTGATACCAGTTCCAGCCATAATCTGGTACTGGAAAGCAAAGTCTCTCATAGAGGCTGAAACAAAGGAAAGACATTATAGTTACAACTCATCTTGGATCATGATGCATGCAGTTCTCGTCTCTGCTCCTCACAACTGGGTAAGAACTGCACAAAGATTACATGATTGGTCTGGGCTTCACACTTTGTAAGGTAACAAAAAAACCAGCCAGGACAGTTCAATTCAGGGATTAACACTGCAAAACAGTAGGGAGAGGGCAGACAACAGAATTCTGTTTTAGTAAACAGAAAGCATTGACCAAAACAAGTATGTGAGGCAGGCTGAGATAGTAATTTTTTCTCCCAGCACATGCTTGTACTACAGACCCCTTATCACAGAAAAACATGAGAGCTTATGAAAGTCACTGCTTTCAAAGGAGCAATCACTGAAGGAAGGGGTTCCCAAGATTTCCATTTTGAGATCAGAATGCTGTGTACCTGTGTTCTTCATACATATCTTTGAACACTTCAGCCACTGTCAGAGAGGACAGCTGTTCTGAGGGGATGGTCAGAAAGGCAGAAATGCTTAGCCAATTAATTCAGGATCAGAAAAGCAGGCAAATGCCCAGACCATTACAGCAACGCAAGCAATTAGCAGGAAATCTCACCTTCCCTAACTTAGTAACAGTTGATCACATGTGAGTCTCAAATAATATTGTAATTCCTTGTTTAAGCACTTAATAGCCTCCTCTTGGGGTCCTGTGACATGAATCTGGAGATGTATTTCACCATAAAAGCAGTTTGAGAAAGAGGAAGCTCTGCAGTTAATAGGATAAGAAAGTTTCATTCAGGATGCTCCAGCTTCTCAATGCATTATAGCAGGTTACTTCAAGTAAGACCCAAGTCCATTGCAAGTAATTAATGCAATGGCCTGAGTTATCACAGCAAATGTCAGGCTTTGTGTCTTACTGCACTTACATTCTGAGGTTCTGGTTACCAGAGGTTAGCTTGAAGAGCAATTCATAGTTACTCTATGTAAAGATCATGGGTATAGGTTTTACAGACTAAAACCATCACTAAGAATTAGATTAACAGAATAAACAGTCAAAATTTTTGCTATATATTTTATTTAATATAACATAATCCATCACATATCACATCTACCAATAACCACCTAAAAATCTTATTCAATTTTCCTTCAAAGAAATCCCTCTGGCCTATCAGCTTCCCAATGCACCGTTGCCTTTCCAACCAACTTGACACAAATCCATCTGCTAACCTACCCTGATTACAAAAGTAAAGTGAGCACTACACAGAAGACTGACACTTATTGTAGCATTAACCAGTGAAAATACATTTGTTCACTCAGTGCAGAGAACTGCAACACCACGCTCATAGAAGCTGCGGGGATCTTCCTTGGTGGCTATTTCAAAGTCAACAGTGAAAATTAGATCAGCACGAGTGAAGTTCAGATAAACTGGTAAAGTAACCTGGGGAAAAACAGAGAAGAGTTCTGTAAGACAGCTGAAGAGTGTCACAGGTTTCTGTAACACTATACAGTATCAATGGGATGGAAATTTAGTTTCAGTACTCAAAATATGAGGAAAACAGCCCAGACTTAAATTCACAGATGCAGCTGTAGGTATAAATTTGAGATTTGACTTGAACACCACTGAACAGCATTTTTGGATGTCTCTCCTTTTTATCTATCTGCAAAGGAAAGACACAGTCAGCACTAGGTCTGTTTGCTGCTAGCCCCAGAATCAGATGCCAACTGACACCAAGAGTAATTAGAGAACACCCATTTGATTTGTTGTGCTCAGGAAGAGTATCCATAAAGCCTCGGGAAAAAAACTGCTAGGCATGTCTAAATATTTTCATCAATACTTACAACATTTGCTTTTTTATCAGCATTTGTCTGCTTGATCCAGCGAAGCTGAGTAATGGGCAGGACAGTTGAAATGGCATTTGAAAGTGACAGCTTGTTGTTACTGCATGTAGCTCCCTGAAGCTTCAGGCCTGCAAATTGCAATACAGTTTAGAGTTCTAAGAGCTTTCATAGATCCAAAGGCTGTCCCCCTCTGTATCATTTAAGGACCAAGTCCACTAAATGAGAAGTATTTTATACTGCAAAATAATGAGCTCGTAGGTGATACACTATGCAATACCACTTCAATATACAATGACCCCAGTCTTGAGATTTATTAGCATTGTAAATGCTTCCCTAGTAACTAATATCAAACTAATCTGAAAATACTTTCAGAAAGTGTGTATTATCTTTTGCAACAAGCAAAAGCATCTTTTTCATTTCACATAGCTTCTGAATACCACAAGCTTCTGAAAAGCATTTCAGAGCAAGGTTCCTCTTTTCAGCTAAGTTTACCTGTGACTCCAAAGCTGCAGGCATCCAGGACTGCATTCTGGGTAGTTGTAACATTGACCTCTAGACAGAGTTCTTCAAGGGACCAACTGTTTGCTTGGGCAACATATTGTCTTGTAGCAGTAATATATGCCTCAGGTACAAACAGGCCACCCAGGCACACATGGATGTTCTGTTTAAGGGGGAAAGTATCAGGAAAAAAAGTATTTCAGCTGCAGCATTAATTAATGACTATTATAAATACTTCAGCAATCTGTTTACACTAAAATGTTCCTGCTACTACTGGAACACAGTGAACTACTAAGATGCTTTTTGCTCTAAGGCTTCATCTCCTGTTGCTCCACAACACTAATGCTCCCTCTGATCTCTGCGCAGTTAGCCTGCTAAGTTTCATCACGCTGAGATCAGATGTTCAGCAGTATTTACAGACATTTCAGAGAACACTGACTCAACTTCATTCACTGAGGAGCTATTTAGAAGTCCTGATGTGAAGACTCCAGGAAGCAGTTACACAGCTCCACCAATAACCCCAAGAAGTCAGCACAAGGTACCTTCAGTTCTTTTGCTCCACCAGATGCAGCTGCCTGGGAAATATTCTGGAGCTGTTTAATGCGCTCACTGAAGTCAGACACCCACTGGATAACTGTCATACCAGCTGGCACTGTGTAGTGAGACCAGCTACGAGGCAAAATACCTGCAAAGATGTGATTAGAATTAAGTTTTGTTCATATACAGGTTTAAATTACACACTATATTGAAACTTTGAAGACTTGGACTGGAATATCAACCTCTATTTTAAAAAGCCCTTCAGTAAGTGAAAGCACTTTCAAAGATTACAGAGCAGATGACCCCACCCTGTATCAAAAATGCCACCCAGTTACAGACACCCTTCAAGATCAGCTGCAGTTACAAACAGCTATTTACTGCAAGACGTAATCTTCAACTCTGCATGAAGATTTGAGTTCTTTAAAAAAACTGAATAGGTCAAGTATCTGTGTTTCAGAAAATGCTTTTGTTCAAATCACCATGTATTACAGCATGCAGCATGTCTGTGAAAATCCCATGTGTATGTGTATAATCTTTAAATAGAAATTTAGAGAACTTGAGTATTTTCTAGGAGATTTTACAGGACCAATACTACTCATTGGGTGGTATAAATAACTTTGTTCTGTCCCAAGTGAAAAATTGAGAGAATTTAGTAAGATTTCAGCCTAGAAATTAAGCTGCTAATATAAACTGTACAAAAAAAAAGCCTAATATTATTATTATTAAAGCCTAACTATTATATTATTATTATTATAACCTAATTAGTAGGCTATTATCAACATCAACTTGAAATCTCATATCAGGCCAAAGGGAATTATATGCTCAACTTTAAGTATTACTTGTGTCGAATGGCAAAGTCTATCCACATTTTTCTACCATTTTTGTTTTTTTTCTTCTAAGCTGCTGACCACAGCAGCCTCTTTCAGAGTACAAGAAGCAAAGAGAGCCCTGGGAGGTGCTAATTTGAATTCCCATACCTTTCACCAGCTCATTTATCAGTGTACGCAAGTAGTTGGTTTGTTTCTTTTTCCCTTCACACACTTGAACCACGTCTGCCAGGTCCTGACGAACATCCTGGAGCAGCTTAGCTCCCATTTTCACCTCTCTCTCAAAGAACCGGAACAAAGGATCCTGATGGCCAAAACATTCAAAGTAAGCTGCAGATCAAAGCTCTTGCTGGAAAACTGCTATGAAAAACAACCCCCAGATTCTGGGTGGATGGAGCAGTGATACTGCGACTACAAGCACTGAACATGAACATGCAGCCTGTGGTGCAGACAGTGATTGCATAAATTGTTTTACAACCAACAGTCTCCTCTCCCTGAGAGAAGCAAGAAAGTAGAAGTCACAGTTGAACAATTAAGGCAGACTGCCTGGCTAAATTGTTTGCCATTGCATTTCTTCAAATACTACCCAAAAGACAACCCAGATTTTAGAAGCATTTCAAGAAACCCAACAGGGCATTACATGGCTATGGCACTCAAAATTAGCATCAATACAGGTTCCATTGACCCCTCACTGGTGTAATTGGTACTTGCAAATCACAATGCACCTGAACTTGCCCTTTTCCTATGCCTATGTTAAATAAACCATAGTTCTTACTTTAATGTTTTCCACAGTCCTCTTCAGATGGTTTAGAGTTTGTGGGATAAGGTGAAGCCAGTTGGAGGCTGTGGTGTGCAGTGTTCTCATCCAGGCTGGGCGTCCATCTGATGTAGAATCAGTTCTTGTCTTCTTCTCAGTTTCTGCATAAGCCAGATCATCCTCATCCTCCAGCATCTGCATTTTCAGCATTTTACTGATCATATCTATGCCTAAAACAGAAGATTTACTGTTAGAGAAGCAGTGGCATCATGATTAAAACATCCCACTACATGCAAGAACCAGGACTTTCCATTATTCCATTATTTAATCTAGACCTAAGATTCAGAACCGCCAAGCTGTAGGTGGCTCCAGAAGCTTACAATAAGGCTTTCCAAAATCAAGATAGGAAGACTAAATGATTTTTTGATTCACAGAGTCCTGGTCAGTTTTTGGACTACTCAAAAACCAATTATGTTGCGGGAGAAGAAGAAAGCTATCGACTCTAGCAAAATTTGTATTTCCCCTCTGCTTTTTAGTTAAAATGGTCGCCTGGTAATCTATGGAACACATTGCTAAAGTTCTGGATTTACCTTGTGTGGTAAGAAGAACTTTCTCTGCATTATTTGGCAGTCCCAGCCATGATGGTGTTTGTGTATCTGGGAGCATCTCAACCCACTGGACAAATTCTTCACGTCTGCAAGGCAGAGTTTTAACACTCATTAAAGGGTTTCCTCTGCTAGAATGCCAAGGTAATGCTTTGCCTGACACAGATGTTTACACAGCACAGAAATATAGGTTATGTGTTTGGTTTGTTGTTTTTCTTTGCGTGCAGTTTTCTAATAAAAAAATGAATTGTACATAAGAGATCAGGATAAGGTAAAAATGATACCTGATTCCATCTGGCATCTGAATATCTTTATGTCCATCAACCTTGCAAGCCAGTTTGAATTCACTGTCAAAACTTAAGGTAGTGAACAGACGTTCCAAGAAAGTGTTTAACAAACGTTGATCAAATTCATTATCAATACGACCTCCGTAGATAGACTGGGCCATCAGTGTCTTCAATGCAGACCAGGGGATCTTATCAGGGGAAATGTTCTGGCGTCCCTGTAATTAGCAGGAAACAATTGTTGAATTGCCAACAGGTTTTCTGTGACTACTCATTTAACTTCCTTAGTTTTTCCAGAACAGACTGTTTCAGTGAAGATCCAAAGTAATCTGTTACCTGTGCCTAAGTACACAACACTACTTACCTTTGCTGTATCATCCAGCCAGGTATCCACTGTGTCACAGGCAGATCTCAGGTCAGATTCTCCAAACTCGTACTTCTTGGACCAACCCAAAGGAGCATAGCGCAGGCGCTCTTGGATAATGGCATGGAACCAGGCAAGGAGGAAATATAAACGAGCACGCTCGTTTGGAGACTAGAAGTGGGAGAAAAACAACACAAAACCAAGCAACTGTTACTCAAGTGAACTTATAAAACCAAAGCCTGCTAAAAGACTAGAAAGTATCAGATTTAACAGTAGATTGCTACTGAAACTGAATACATTCTACCAAGAAAAAACAACTACTACTTTACTTGGGTGAGGAGAGAAAAAAAACTTCAGGTACATCTTGGTATCTGAGATTTTATCATCAAAGACAAGACTTCAACAAACAGGTTCTTCCATTTAGTTTCATCATGACAAACCACAGCCTCACCTTGCACATCCTAGAAACTGGAATGCTACTGAAGGTCCTCAGCATATTTGCCTTTACACCAGGAGGCGGCTCAAACACGAAGATCCGGCCGGCACGTAACAAATTCACTGGCACCTGGAGGAGATCAATAAGCTCAAATCCAGCTGCTTTAGCCTTCACTAAATTAAATCCCAGCACAGTCTACGTTAGTTTCAAAACCTCTTGGTGGGCACATGAAGTATTGCCTTTCTTTTGGAGGTTAGGGGAATCAGCAAAAGGAACAGTATGACGTTTACAGCTACAATTCAGTTTACCAGAAAGCAAGGCTAAGAAGTGCCCTGATAGATGTGTATTTTCCTTCTTCTTTACTGCAGAAAGGCAGTCATGAACAAATCTTCCCTGGGGAGCACTCTTAGCTCTGCAACAGTTACTCTGCCAGATAATCAAATTTAACATCAGTGTTACCTTTGGATTAATCTCCATGGTAAGGAAGAGTCTGAAGCAAGCATGAGGTTGCAGGGAATGTAGTTTCTTTTCTAGCTGCATGAGCCAGCCAGGAGCCAGGTGAACGTTCTTCAGCATTACCCATCTGTGAATTTTTGAAAAAGAACAAGTGCTTTTTAGTGAACAGCTTATGGATTGTGGCTGTTATCATCACAAAAAGTAACAGAACGGATCAGTGCTACAGATTTTCCTCCCTCTTTTAAACTCCTGTTCTACATAGAATCAGTTACTATGTGTTGTAGTCAGAGGCACAGAAAATATCCCCTTATCTGTGCTGACAGGCTCTAACACCCAGGAAAACACAGTTTAGCTTAAAACCATGGTGAAAGCTTTTATTAGAGTTAAGCAGAGAAACAGTGTGAATGTGTGAGTTAGAATTGTGTTGAATCACTGAAAAAGTTAAAGTTGGAAGTTTCAGGTATATCAATATGTGAGACACAAGATGGAGGATCTAGGGCATTGTCCTTTTCTTCTTATGTCTCTTCCTTCATCTTGTTCTTCTAGGGGTTTTTGGGTAATGTGGAGTGATTGGACAGCAGAGGCCACATGCCAGCTCACAAGTGTCAGGTCATTAGTTCATTAAGACAAATAAGTTANCTATGTCCTGTAAATGGATTAACTTGCTTGTTTTGCAGGCACAACCGACTTTTCCTGAAAATATTTAAACAGAAGATGTTTAAACATATGCCTGCTATTACAAACTTAAAATTCAAAAGAGAGGCCTACTTTTTTGTTTTACTCACAGTTTTATCTCTTTAACCAATAGATAACTTCCCCCTTTTACCTTTCTACTAGGCAGTATTCTACTGAAAATGATATAGAACTTACCTTCCAGATTTCACTGCTGTGTTTATTGCTTTATCTGCTTGGTTAAACCCTTCAGCAGAACCTAAAAGACAGAAGGGCTGCTAAATATCTTACTGCTAACAATTTCATTTATGCTCAGATGTTGAAATAAGGTAAGCTCTTACCAATAGCAATAGAAGTAATCTGTGTATTCTGCTCAGCTGCAAGGTCTTCAACATGACCACTGGCATCATAACCAGGCACTGAACACATCAGCACAGGGGTATTTGGTTTCACCTGTGCTCCAAGAAGTTGAAAAGGATATTAATCATTCACTAGATAAATATGAGAATGCAGTAAGCTCAGTGTTTCTTCCCACTGTACAACTAAAACCATTAAGTTATTCTTAGTGTTACTTGAAAAAATAGAACAATCCACTCCTCATACCAGAGAAGGGTAAGTGGAAGAAATATTCATTGGATAGCTTAACTGTAGAACTCATGCAAGGTAGCACTAAGCACTTCAAAAAGAAGGAGTTTACCTCTGTATCCACAATGTGTGTCAGATCTAAAGGCTGCTCCATAATGGACATAAAAGACTCTCCAAGATTTGTTGAAACAAAGGTATGTGCCATGGCCAACAAACGATCCGGGCGGAAGGCCTGGATCAGAAGCAAGCGATGAATGGCCTGTCCAATGGGAGCTGGAAAGAGGAGACAGGATTAGATGGACAAGTAGGAAAACCATTCTCAACACTCTCCTCTCTTCAATTCTCTATTCAGTTTCTCCCCTTGTTCTGAAGATTACCTGCTTAGAAAGTTAATTATTCTTTTGGAAGATCTGATGCAACTTTTAAATGAAATGCTTATATTCTGTTTTCAATCTGACAGCTGAAAAAAAAATTATCAGCTTCAGCTGGTTTACAAAATCTACTAGAATTATTGACATGAGTGATATTAATTTCCAGGGACAAGAGATCTTTTCCTATCTTCTCACTCACAAAAAAATCTGCTCTTCTGCTAAGCTTTGAAGTCATATACACTTGTCTAGCATGGACATGTTAGATAACCTAGAGCTGCTTCAGTTAATGGTCCAGCAGCTTTAATAAGCAGCTAGTAAATAAGAGCTTAGAATCCTTAATTTAGAAAGCTACAGGAATGAGCTTGGAATCATCAAAGACAGCAAACACTTCCTAAAGTTACCTTTCAGATGGGGGAGGATCTGAAGGGCAATAGCTACCCTCAAGTTCTCACTCTTAAAAAATTAGCACTGACAACTAATGTAGCAAGAGATAAGACTTCATACTTAGGTACAACTGCAGGTCTACACACTCCACCAGCCCCATCCTCAGAAAATCTGTGTCTTAGAGTTTTTTAGAGTATTGAGCTATCTCCAGACTGGCAGTGACTAATGTTAATCCAAACTATTATGCAATCTAATGAGACTGTAGAATTACTTTTCATCCTCAGTGGAAGACCAGATCACAGGTTAAGGTGCAGCAACCAAACATAGTAATTACTGCTTAGAATAGTTTGGTTTAAAAAAACCCAGTGAAAACAAACAAACAAACCTCCCAAAATACCCCAGAACAACACACAACCAAACCCACTAAGACTTAAGGTTCTTATACAACCCCAACTTTATAATCTTCTCAACCATTAAGGTCCAAAATTAAATTCTACTTTATAATTGCTTTTAAAATCAAAGTAACTGCTTAGATCAGTATACTAGGACTGATATGGGTAACAGTGCACCTTCACTTACTTGCAGGTTTTTCTTCAGTCCAAAGGTACGGTACAGTCTGTTCTGGGGAACTGCTATCCAGCCAGATACAGAATTGCTGTATTGGAAAAAAATATGCAAAAACCCTCAAGCTGAGTTTCAAGACACCAGAAATGTACAGTAAGGACATGTAAAACTCAAATTACACTTTGTCTATTATCCTGTCTTTAGATGTGCCAAATAATTTCACCGATAGCCTCCAGCATCCCTGATTCTACAGACCTCTATCAAGTTCCAGGTCAAACTGTATGTAATTTTACCCCAGGCTGAACAGTTTGAGAAAAATTAAATGTAGTAAAGAGAACTCAACTTCTAATATAAAAATTAGGCAGGGCAAACCAAACAGGTACTATTTAAGATATGGACATAATTTGTGACATAGTTTCACAGTCAAGACGAAGATGTATTACTCTTTGAACACTTCAGTCATGAGATGCAGTGTTCAGCAGCTGAGTACTATCCAAATTGATTCCACACAGACATGTCCAAGAGCCCACCACAATGAAGTTATGGATGGCTGGGGCTGCTCCCCTCTACTGCATAATTATCACACAATAGTGATGAAGCAAAAGACATGCAGTGCCACATTTTCTGCTATCATGGGAACCAAAGCTGGTCAACCACAAAGCCAGATGAATGGTGAAACTTTCTGAAGGATGAGCGGTGCTGGTCTTTACAAATTTCACAGCTGGGTTATGAAGGAAGTAAGAACACTCACTTCGACATCTACAACTAGTTAATCTTTAGGACTTCCCTTTCCACTGCAGAAGGAGCTTACTTGTAAACATGAAGCTTTTCAAACAAACACCTTAGAAGCTTAAAAATACAGTTCAGTGGATAGACAGACCCTAGCCAACACTTACCTCATCAGCTTGAACTTTTGAAACAAGGTCCTTAAATGCAGGAAGGCAGCTCAACCTCATCATCGCTTCTGTTTGCTCTACAGTCAAACCATTGATTTTAGGGAGAGATGCAGTGTTTAGTACAATCTCCTTCCCTCTTAAGAAGTGCTGGAATTCTGCATCATATGTAGGCTCCCTAATGTTAAGGGAAAAGATGACTTTAGCTAGGTGCCTTCAAGACAGCACTCCCTTTTTCAACTGAAGCAAGAAAACCAACATTTACCCAATAGTGCCTTTCAGTTTGATCCGGGCCAACAACATGGCAAATGTTATGTGATCCTGGTGCAGCATGCCACGCGCCACTCGATTGAAGGCCACCTAGGAACAAAACAAGGGAGTAGTGTAAGAAGCTTTGAACTCTGACCCTTCAAAAATTATTAAAGAATCACATTTATTTATTAAATACT
>VWYI01042075.1:6090-30357 GCA_013399455.1 Anthoscopus minutus
GGTAGTTAAGAGTCAAGGTTTGCTGAGGTGTGAGTGATGAACAAGAAGGAATTGCTGTGTTCTTGTCCTTCAGGCCCATGTTGGAGTGGAGAAAGAAACTGCTTTGAATTGGAGGGAGGAGAAGAGAAGGGATTACCAAAACGTGTCTGTTTCTTGCTCTAATTAGGCTTTCAGAACAATATCTATAATGCTCATCTTTTTTTTTTTTAAAGTTCTCATACTTTCTCAAGTATGTTCACTCTTACAGGTGTGATCTTGAACATTTCATCCCCCTTTGAAGGCAGGGTTATGTTCTGAGGTATACTTGGGTCTTTTAATTAAAAATTACAGGTAAAATATTTAGAATGCTCTTGAATTATGGAATATTTTTTGTTTTGCAAATGGAAAAGTGTAACCAATAGTCCTATGGCATTTTATATTAAAAGCAGTGTTAAATTATAATAAAGGAAAAAAGTTAAAAGAATTGCAGTCTGGATTTATGTATATGTGTAGAAGATTAATGCCTTTAGTTAATTTGGGTTGAAATATATATTCTAATAAGGTGTTAAAATTAGTTCTGACAGCGCTCATCTGGCAACTATAAATATGTTATAGCAAAGTGTAATTAAGCCTCTCTAAAGATTTATCTCTTTTCTCTTTTTTGTTTTTCCCTGAGCTTATAGGAACTTGAAGTCAGTTGCAAGGACACCTCTCCAGAGAAAGATATAATTTCATAGAAGTTCAGAAACAAATTCTTTGTTTGAAAAAAAAAGGTGAGAAAATTGTGACAGTAAAAGGTTTAGTGTTTTCACAATCTTGAGGTCTGTCTGTAATTTTACAAAGATCTTCAAGTTATTACCCAGACTTAACCAGATGGATGGAAAACTGGATGGATGAAAATAAATGTAGGATGTCCAGGCTCAGAAGACAGTGGTTAATGGGTCAAGCTTTGCCTTCAGGCTGGTGACCACTGGAGAGCTGCCAGGCTGTTTATGAGGAACTGAACTCTTTCAGTAATCATGTGGAGGAGATGATGGATGCCAGTCTTACCAAATGTTCAGTGACAACAAGTTGTGAGGACAACTCACTGTGCTCAGTGACAGGAGTCCCATTCAGAGATACCCAGGCAAGCTGGAGGAGGGGCCCAAAAAAAACCATGTGAAATGCAACAGGGACAAATACTAGCCTTCGTCTGGTAAATAAAATGCCCCTTATAACACTACAGGATTGTGCCTGAATGCAGGGGAAGAGCTCTTTGGATAGGTACCTGGGGGGCTTGATGGACAGGAGCCATCATGCCCTGGCAGCACTGAGTCCACAGCATCACCGGCTGTTCTCAACAGGGCAATAGAAAATAGATGGAGGGAAGTGCTTATGTCTCCAAACTCAGCATGCATAAGATGATCTCTAAAATACTGTATAACTCTTTGGGATTCCATTGGAAATCATATAACTAGGAAATAATGAATGGACCTACTGTCTAATAATGTCTATAAATACTGTGAACACTGTTTAAAAGATTATTATTGCATCTGTGGAAACTGTAACAGTGTCATTCATTTGAAATTTTAAATATGTAATTTCTTGCCTTTGTAGTAAATTAGTTGTGCAGCTTTATCACTGCAACCACATTGGCAAACCAATGTAGACTCATGGTCCAAAGTTCTAAAGAGGTAAGAGTCATTCCTGGGGTGTGACCAAGATGGATTTCTCAGCTATAACGCCAGGTGAATATTTAAATAGTCAGAAGCATCAAAGAGGCATTAAAAAGCAGTCAATGTTTTTTCCTGTCCTCTTGAATGAATATTCCAAAATAGAGTTGTATCGCAGCTAGAGGCAGTGGGGAAAGAACAGTGGAGTGACCAAAGTTTCCCACTCTCTTTTACGCACAAGGCAATGAGGAAAGAAATAGGGATCAAACAGAACACATGGCGTCAGGGAATGCTGATGCAGGGCAGGGGAAAAAAAAGATTGGCAATGTTGAAAACAACGTGATAGACTCACAGTTTATTTTCAGCTGAAGATATTTTCAGAAATAAGATCTATCTACTGGGATTGAGTATAAGGTAATGATAAAAATTCAATCAATATATAATCATCCATTCTCCAGAACACATTTACTTACCATTTTTGGCTATAACATCTTTTGTACATTTAGTTTCTTAGATGCTGATTTCAGGAATTGGTATGTATTGAGTACTGGCATATTCTGACAATGATGCTTGATAATAAGTAAAGCACTACAGAGCTGCAAGTAGGAGACAAAAGCTACTTTAATACTATACAACTGAAAACTTGTTTTCATTAGGTCAGCTGTAGCTATATTTCCTGAGTAGACACACAGCCATAAATTTCATTAATTTTTTCTTTTTATCCGGCCAAAGGAAAACACTCTCATGCTACAGTCATCACAGTATATTAATTCCTCTTGTGTATTAAATGGTTTGATTTTGCAGATGTTACAGGATGAAAATAATAAATAAAAAAAACCTCAAACAACCTTTCACCCCAAACAACTTTATTCTACATTGCTAAGAAATCTACTAATCCATATAGATCTAAAATTGTGCAAAAACTCCTGGAATTTAATTGGGAAAGTTTCTAAGCTATATGCTCTGCCTGTGATGTGGCCTTTGGCTTACCTGAAACATCCCTGAAAATATGCAGTAGAGAACTTAATTTCCTCCTGATCAGCACAAGGATAGAAAGGAAAAACTGAGAATTCCTTTTTGCCTTAGTTCCTGTAACCTGTTCTCTTACCAGCTCTTCCTCTTTTTAGAGAGAAGCTTTAGCATCTGTAGGTCTGTATTGCTGACAGCCTAGTTCGGAGAGCACTGCAGTTGCAAGGGCTTCAGCTGGAGAATATCAACCCAGCATGTGAGCAGAGAGAGAAGAAAGCATAGATTATGGGAATGAAGAACAAAGACAATTAAGCTTAAATCCTCTATGTTCAGTACTCATGGTAATTTTGGGAAATCTAATGGGAATGACATCTGGGATGAGATGCTTTACCCTGACTTCTTAAGATGAAAGATTTATTACAAATATCTGGCAGCTGAATACTCAGAGTGACAAACCTGGAGTCTCTGGGAGGAGCAGATATTGCCTTCTCACAAGACAGGACATCAATACAGCTCAAACATTTCCACCATTGTTTAAAGACTATAATCATTAGATGTAGACACAGTATCCCAGTTCCATTTTTCTAGCACAAAAGTAAAAATTTCATTTTTCCTTACCTGCTTTCAAGTGTCAGACTCACTCTAGTGCACAGAGGGGCTGTTCTCAGTAGAGAGGCTGTTCTGCTGTGTCATCCCACCTATGTGCTCTGTATCATGTCAGGCTTTATTGATCTGTGTGGATGTATGTTTCTAGATCAGTGGACATCTGCCACAATACTAACAGAGCACTCTATAATTGCCAGTGACGAAAGGACTTTCTTCCCTGCAGAGATCTCGAAGAACGAACCTTGAAGTGATATCTGGGACAACTTCCAAGGAGCTGGTGCTTTTCTCCTTTGCATAGCTAGCACAACAGCTGTTCCAGGTACAACTCCAACCATGCACAAGGTCCTGTTGTTGAGTTTCTTCTTTGGCTTGTTGTTTGCTTTGTTTTATTTTGATAGGTTTTTTTAAAACAGAAAATGAAATTTGATTTAAAATGGAAACGGGGCACCACCATGGATGTCCAAAAATTCTTTATGTGTTTGGGTAAAAATCTATGTATGGCTTCACGGCATACCTTTCCTCTGAGTTAATTAAGAAGTGTATATAAACTTGCTTGAGGCCTGTTAGGAATAAGTAGAGCTGTAAAATATCTCAATGAGGACTTTTGTCTCATAGCTTTAGCAATTGGGTAATTATGTAATTGTTGTGTTTCTTTGTTTAGCATGTGCTCCGCGGTCTCATTAATCAGCGCAGCAATAATAAAATGGCTGTGATTTCCACCAGCGCGTTAAGACATGTTGGCTGCTACATTCAGAAGGATAAATTGGTTATTTTACAAAGTCTCAAAGGGTGAAGGCTTGGAGGTTTTATTTTAATGTTTGTCACATGATCTCGCTGCATGACATCGCAAATCTCCCATCTCTGCTTTGTTGGTCTATATGCATGAATAATTTTCCCAGTGCTTGTTTGTAGCTGAGTGGGAGAAAGAGAATTACCGCCGCACAATCTCTTGTTGTCGGTGATCAGCATTCCGATGGTCTGAGCTGGCTTACAACAGTGTAAAGACATCAGTGGCATGTGTTATAATATATTGAGCATTGTGCTCCTGAAGAACGCACGAAAGAAAGAACATTGTTCTACTAGGGAGCAATTCATCGGGTTTTTCCCAGAGACTCTTGGGTCAAGTTTTTATAGGCCTATTTGATTTTCAAATTCTTTTCCCCCCTTTTTCCTCTCAGTGAGCCATAGTGTCCAAACTTGTCTACATTTACTTCCCATGTTTTGTGCATGGTAGATGTCCTTTAAAAAGAGTATCTCAAATAAGTCTTTATTCTTGTTTTGTTGGCTCTTATTCTGTGTTTTCATGAACTCTGGCCCTGGCCATGGCAACTGCAAGAAAAATGTTAACATTGATTGACAGGATTAAGAAAGCCTCCATGCCTATCCGCATTTCAAACACTTTGGGAACAATGGTGTTTGGTGTGATTGAATTAATGAGATATCGTGGACTGTCAAAAGAGCACACATACTTTACATAAACCTGATTATCTTTGCATGGCAGAAATGAAAAAAAGGAGGGAACAGAGGTTTGGCTTTCACTCATACCTCCAAAGGAGCCATCAAAGTGTGTGTGCCCTGGCTCAGAGAGTGATGTGCCCGCTCAACTGGCCTGCCCTCCCTTTTTCTCCACATACTGCCTGGCTCTGCTTAGCATACATCAGCCATGGGCTTTAACAAGTCTATTCAGGCGACTGGGCCCAAAACAACACTCTTTTCACAGCTCAGCACCTCTGTGCTGATTTTTTTTTTCCCTATGGGTCCATTGTTTAACTTGAACTAAGCATACATTTCAACAATTACTGGCTCCTACCACCCTAGCTTAACCCCAAAGAGTGACATCAGTCATGATACTACATACATTTTGAGAGGTGAGCCACAGCTGGTGCTCACTTTTAGCAACAGAATTGCTGGAGAGAGAAGAAAGTTTCATAGGGAACTTCTTCCCACTTAAGTCTTTAAATGATATTTCTATCCTCTAGGAAATGTTCCAGCAGGAATAATAGTTTGGTGAATAAATGCAATTAATTGAAGCAGTGCTGCATTTTAGCATAAGCTTTTTATTTTTATTTTTTTCACAAGAGGACATCATGGATTAAGAGGCTCTGAAGTGAAATGTAATCCAAAAGCTGAAAGGATTCTGCCTACCTGCACACCTGTCTGTCTATCTGTCTACTTACCTGTCTTATGACCCCTCTAATAATTTTACATGGTCCTTACTACCACAGATGAGCATTAGTTCCTCAAGTACACACAGGACTGGCTTACTGAAAATCATAAATTTAATGGAAGTGGTATTTGTTTTGTGGCATACAGCCCTTTCAATCTTTTTCAAGCAAGTAGTAATTTTTTATTGAATTAAACATCTTAATTTAAAAAAAAATCTAGCTGATTTTTTCACTCCATTCATGGATCATAAGAATTATTTTTTTCCTAAAAATATTTTTCTCTCTTTTGTGTGCTAAATCCAGATGGAGGCAGTGTAAAAATGCTATTTATCCAAAAGACTCTGGTCAGCAAGACCAGTCTTATATTATTTCTAGTTTTCATGGAATAAAGAGATACAGAGAAAACACCAAAAATTTGTATGTACAGGAATGTCCAGACTGTTTTTGCAGACATGAAAAAAGGATAATTTAAATGAAGTTTAATAGAAATAGAAAATCAAGCTTTTCTAATTTTCTTACAGTGTCTCAAACCTCTAGTCCTCTGAAGATTCTATCATTGCATTACTTCTCACCAGGCAGGAATATGTAGCCTTTATGTAAACATGAAATAAAATATTCCTTTTTTTTTAAGGATCCTTTATTCACTGATATCATGCTTTCAATACTAATGAGTAAACAAGATATAGTCTTCATAACTTGAGTGGTTATGGGGCTGAGCTGAAAATGATGAGATTTGGTGGCCAGATACAGTAATTCTGCCATTGCCTCTTTATGGACTTTCCTAAAACCTTGTAGCACTCCCACAAGCTTTAGTGATTCTATGTTGTAATAAATGATTAATTTTCACTAAGGCTTTTTAAAAATACTGTAAGCATAAAGAAGTTTAAAAATCACCTGGCGGCATGTATTGAGCATTGCTTTGTAAATCACTAAATAATTTATGGCAAAATTCATTTTAACACGTGTGCATATTTTCTGAGGCCATGGATTAGTGACAGACCTATCATAAGAGATTAATGTTTCAGATCAAAGAAAAAGTGGGAGAGCACTGTACTGTGAAGTCACAAAACAAAACATTTCCCCCCAAAGCTCAGCCAGTAGATGTCTCTGTTTCACAAACCCTGCCATGGTAATCAGCCGCCACATCCTCCTCGTTATGTCTCCTGCACCCTTCTTATTGTGATAAATTCACCTTTACATAAAAATGGCAAGATGGTGTGAGGGTGGTGGTATCTTGAAGCCTGTGTGAAGTTGTCTGGATGGTCAAACACCTGAAACTCAATTGTGCATACAATAAGCAGTAGAGATTGAGGCAGCTAGTTAGTTGGAGACTCTAACTGAATTGGCATAATCAGACTGCTTTGCACTACAGGGTCTTGGAGGTACCATCATTCTCCTCTTTTTATCAACAACCAGCATTTCCAGGATCTATATGACAACAGGTAGGGATGTTAGGCTTCCCTTCAGTGCTCTACACAGTCATCTGCTCCTCCTGAACTCTTCCTCCTCCAGTCCTATGACACAAAGTGAAGCAATGGGAGTTCCAGACCCCATGGGAGGAGCACATCTTCCCTTCTCTAGTCATAAGAACTTGTGTCTTCCACAAGGAAAACCTGTGCAAAAAGATACTGGACAGACAGGTGTCCTTGGGAGAGGGAAAGGAAGGGAAGGTTCAGGAAGGTTCGGGAAGGTTCGNAAGTGTGATGGTATAACCCTGCAGTTTCTTCTGGCCCTTGAGCTGCTGCCAAATTGCCGTGTCTTCTGCAGAACACCGTGGTCAGTGCAGCACAGACAACTTCACCTTCCACAGAGTGTCACTGGCCTCCTTTCTCTGCCAGAAGTGGCAGTACTGCCTATTACTCCTGCTGAGAGTTCTGTCATTGAGTTAGAACATGTTTTCAAATACTCCTTTAAATTCAAAGGGCTGGTTGTATGTCTATGAGATCAGCAACTTAAGGGAGTTTGAAATAGCAAAACTGATTTCTGCTTTTGTGAACACAGGTATTGCTGATATTTATGTAGACTTAGATACTGTCTTTCTTGCTCTTTTAGGAGTAAACATTCACTATGCCATTCTATTAGTTTTAAACTTTGTGAATTAATATTGCTTGCTTTCTTTCCTGACTTCTAGAAAACTTGCAGTAAAACTATGCTTTTCATGTATTAAAACTATTATAAGTTGAAATATTAACACTTTTATCCTTGATATAAACAAAAGGATGGTGTTTTCCTCTCAAATAAATGATTTCAATTTGGGTTAAACTTGAGGATTTGTAACTGGTTTTAGCTAATTAAAGTGTTGTCTACTGTTAAAGTTGGTAATCTTTGTCTACCATCTACTGTGTCTCACCATGCTTTTCTGCCACTTCTTTCATGTCAGCATTAGCACAGGCATCCATGGTAAGCTAGATTGCTGCCCCCAGCTGCTTGTCCTCATGGCCAACCTCAGCACAAAAACGATATCAGGAACTCCTGTCTAGGGGCTGGATGGAGGGGTGGGATTTCCATGTTTTATTTAGATGAGCCTAATGCAATGGTGGAACCCCAGCCCAAAAGCAGGAGACTGAATGTTAAAAAGGTACATGTTTAAGGATGTGTAGCTATCAGCTATAATTTTTTCATTCCATCCAAACACATGAAATTGAAACCATTTCATTTTTATCTGCCATCTTTTTTCTAACTTATTTACTGAAGGCAACACAATTTCTATTTTGGCTCCATCAGTACAGATGGTGTTATTATCTATACTTTTTTTTTTCAAAATATAGGTAAAATTTTAATAAAAACATGATAAGAAAGCAAAGTACACAGTTTCTACACTAGCTGAACATTTTTATTATTAATATTAAAAAAATTTGTGCAATAAACTCTGTAATAATCCTTGGCAAGTTGGTATGAAAGCAAGTAACAGAAGGATGAAGAAATTGTGTGAGACCTAGTGATGAAACACTCATCCAAGTTTGTTGTGTCTGACTTAGTTTCATCTTGGTTCCAGTTTGAATCTTGCAAGTGAGTTGATATCTTTATCCTGATTCACTATCATGGGTGTGCAGCCTTCCAAGAACCAGTAATGTACCAACCTTGCAGCTCTTACCCTGTCTTAGATCTCCTTCAGTGTCATTCAGCCAAACTGTAACTTGTAGATAGCTCTGTGCCATCAGAGCAAGAAGACTTGTGTTGGTAGATAAGTGTGCAGGTTTCCTCCACATGTATTGTCCTTGCCAGCCTTGATATCCCCTCTGTCTTCTTTGATGACCAGGAAATCTTTATTTCTCTTATCCTAACACACATTTCTAACATATTTTTCCATGTGTGCATTTATTTAAGGCCTAACTACAGAAAAGTGTTACGTTCATGAAGTGATTCTTCTCTTGCTCTCAGATGGGTGTGTCAGTATCTCTTATTAATACTTTGGTGTCTGAGCAGAGGCTACTGCCAGTGGGTTCAAACTCCAGTGAGCAGCAAACACCAGCAGATGTGGAGTAATTCTTTCAAGTGTATGATTTAAAACATAATGGCTAGCATAAAGTGTTTCTAATTTTCTTAATCCTGGCAGACACTTTAAGCCTCATCTCCAGTAATATCCTGACCCAAGAGCAGTTCAGCAACAAAAATCCCATTTACCCCAGGGCATTCACAATTTCATTAGGCTTTCTAGGAAAAGGCATAGAGTGCACCTAGGAGCATGGTCGTCCTGCCATTTCCCCATTCTTCTATCTCCTAAATCAGCTGCAATAAACATTATAGATGAGCAGTATTTGTTAGATTTCAAATTTTTTTTTTGCAACAGCATTATATATTTTCCATTATGTAGGCCTCAGGTCTTCCAGTGTCAAAGATGTCAGATGTGTGAAAATTAAATTGCACTTCATACTTATTTCCTTTAAATAATGAACGTACAGTGACATATTCCAGGGGAAGTTCATTTCTAGTTACATTCTTCTAAAGAATTTCCACATCTCCAATTGTTTGAGAAAATTTTACAATAAATTTTAATTAAAAAAATGATTTCGTGTAAAACCCTCACCAACTTTACAGAAACTCTACACTTAAAATATATTTATTTAATGACAACATATGTAAAATAATTCACTAGCTATGCAATACTTATCTTGTTTTACCTTATGATTTCCTTATCAGTTTTCCTCGCTATTGGTGGTTTTACTTTATTTTTCAACATTGTTTTAAGGGGTGCATTCTTTGCACTGCAGATTCAGTATCCTTGAGTAACCGGAAATCATTAATAAATATAATTATCACTAGCAGTGCTGAAACAGGGGAAGCTTTGAGGTTAGTACAATGCCCTGGCAGAACATGTTTGACTGGATGAAAAAGTTTACGGAGATTAACACCCACAGAGCTAGCCTACTGGTAGGTTGTTGCAGGTTAATGGAAATGTGTGGCAACAGGCAGCAACATCAGCAGGGTCTTTATCTTTAGGTCTCATAAATATTCTCCTTAACCCCTGCTAACACCCATGTTTCAGGCTTTTCTAGAAAGAATTAGGACAGCTAGCTCCATGGTTATTGTCAGGATTAGGCGCATTCAGCTCAGGGTTTCCCCCCTCCTGGCTATGAGTTCAGAATTGCCGGGCTTCTTGGACACTTATTTTGGGCCTGTATTAAATGTGATTCGTTTGCTGCCCTTATCTTTTAACTAAAGGAAGGGAAATTAACAACAAATTCTTGGATAGTAGAGAAGTGACCTCAGGACATCTTTTTTTAAATGTAGTGCTCTATTAAATGGAGCTCCAAAATGCATAAATAAAGGTTCACAAAGTTCTGTGCTTAAAAACCAGTTTGGTCATTAAGTTAAATTTAAAAGGAGTTTGAATTTCTAGTAATCATATATGAGTTTATTTCTCTTTTGAAGTCTTTGTTAGTTTCTTTGTATGTTAAACCACAGAGAATTTTTCTTTAGTATATTGAAAAATTGAGCTGGGAAGGGGTTAAGGATCTTCGTTGACTGCAATTTCTCAATCAGCCTTGGGAAGCCTCAGGTCAACTTTGCTCATAAAACTCTGCACAAATATTTCTTTTTCTATCAGAGGAATTCTAATTCCACACAGAGACCAGTGCCACTCAGATTATTACACATTATTAAAAATTAATTTTAAAAAATGGTTTGGTCCCTGAAACTGTGAGAAACCAAGCTTTGAAAAAACTCACACCCATAATAGTAAAATAAATACCAAATAAAGTCTTTTTTCCTGCTGTTTTTATATTTCTGTTATCCCCTGATTTTGAAATCGTTCCTCTCTTCCCCCTTTGTACGGTACAAATGAAGATAAAAGACTGTCCTTATGGAAAAATAAATTATATGGAACTTAATAGGGATAAAAAGCTGATATAGAGATTAATAGTTTTTCACAGAAGTTACTCTAAAAAACCCATATAATTTAATAGCAACTTCAATATAAAATGTGAAAAATCACTCCCTCCTGTGGTAAAACCTGTAAGAGGGTGGCACAAGTAAAAAACACTTCTGTCTCAAGGAGACTGCTATGCTGTGTGGAAGTGGAGTTGTAGTCACTTGCGCCCTGCAGCACGACACAGACCCACAGCTGTGCTCCAGGCAGGGGTGGCCACAGGCAGGTTACCCTCGCAGGAGAGAGGGGGGGGGACTTTGTGCTCTTCAGGAAACTACTGCCAGCTGCTGAGAAAATAGTGGCTGTGGGCGAGGGGCAGATGATTTCCTCTTCAAGTATTTTTTTGGGCCATTGTCTTGTCCTCAAACATTATCTTGTCCTCAAACTCAGTTTGAATCGTGTATTTTCAGGGTGGCCTTGTTCTAACTTGTGCTTTAATAAAATTTAGTCCTTTAGGGTATTAGTATAACAGAGGTGGGACTGTCCTAATTCATGACTTTGGTGAATATGGGATCTGAAATACACCTGAGTAGGCATACAAGTCTAACCTACTGCTGGTTCCATCCTGGTAACTACTCATGTGCATGCAAATGGGCCAAATGAGTACTGATCCCAAGATGAGGATTATTTAAGAAATAAATCTCTGATGTCTTTTAATCAAACTGTCACTTGCTTATCTTCTGTCAAAAAAAATTTACAGTTCTTACTGTATTTCCTAAAAATCTTGTGTGTGCATGAGAGCAATTAAAGCCTGATTTAGTGTATCAATCAGCAAGTGGAAGACCTCTACCCCCCAAAAAATGCTTTTCCTTGTTTATTTGTACACATCAGCAAGCTTATTAAATATGAACAACATTCTTTATTAACAGAGCCAGACAGTTCTCCTAACTAAGGTGGAAGTCACTTATAATTTTAACCAATGTCAACTTTTGAACAAAAAATTTCTCTGCTAATTTGTTGCAGTGTGTTTTTGTTCATCATATTTGGTTCAATTACCCTCTGTATTGTTAAATTGTACCCCCCTTTATGTCGTTGGTCTCACCCTAAATTGTATCCTCCCCTTCAGTTGCCAATCCACCCTGATACCTGCCCCTCATTCCCAAATGTTGTTTCCCCTCCCATTCAGTTACCAATCCACCCTGATTCCTGCCTCTCATTCAGAATGTTCTGTTCTCCTTTCCATTAAGTTGTCAACCCTCCCTTGTGCCAACCTCCTGCCTGGACCGCCCCCTTTGGAATTCCCCTAAACCTCAAAGCCCCATTGGACACTGTGACCCACTCTCCCATTAGTTAGGTATTATGTAAACCTGCCCTATGCTCCTCCCCAGTCTTTTCCCTATTGGTTCATGATTCGTACCCTCTGCTTACTCCTTCCCCATATATTAGTTGCTGTTCCCTAGTATCTTTTGTCTTTTGTCCCTATCCCTTCTGGAGAATATACTGCTGTGGAAACCACACAAGAGACCTCTCCCTCATCCTTGCTCCTGCCCTCAAAACTGAACCACCTGTGCCGTAGAACTTAAGTCCTCTACAGCTGTATCCCGGACTGCACTGCTCTCTGGGAACATCCCACTCTTGGCTGGTGCTGAGAGTTGGCTGGGGAAAAATCTGGCACCACATCACTAATTTACCTTACACTTCTATAAGAATAAAAATAAAAGTAAGAAACCCCACCAAAAATAGCGTTTGTTTATGTTGCGATTTCTTAAGCAGATTTCTCATATCTTTATATTGCTTCATAGTAAATACTGATCATTTGGGTGCTAATCAGAGCAAATTGTATTAGAGAACAAGAGAACAAAAAAAGATGAGGTGGAGCAGAGCCATCAGCTCTGCAATAGGAAAGGGATGTACCATTTTTGGATGTTTTCCTAGAGAAGAAATGTAAGCAAATATACATCACACAAAACTGTTCAAATGGTCAACCACCTGTTGACCACTTGTTTAGCTGATAATTTACAACATTTGATACTTTGCAAAAAGGTAGATATTTAACAAATGCTGGCACATAACCCAAATTCTAAAGTTTCTCATGGAGTTCCTGCTTTAATAACCACCTGCATAGTTGTCAGCAGTTTGTGGCAGTGATTAGACTTTCACATATCCAGTGGTATACTTATCTGTTGGACTTTTCAAATTATATGCAGAAAGTGCTATGAAAAAAGTCCTGTGAGGATTCAAAAAGTGCAAGAAACTTACCTGATATTACACTTTTTGAAGTGTAATATCAGGTAAGTTGGTGATTTAGCATTCTTTTCTTTAAAATTTCTGATGCCATCTACTGAACAACATGGTTCTAAATCAGCTGAGGACATGAGATTGCCCAAGATGGATCAAATCTAAAAGCTGTGAAGGCTGTGCCATTTTCCAGAAACAGGATAATGCTCAAACTTAATGGTCATATTGCAGAAGCAGTAGGCTAATTCAAAGTATGTTCAGCAAAAGGATTTTCTAAAAAAATGGCAATAAAATTTAAAATGGCTCGTTCATCCATTCACAAAAGTCTTGGGAAGGATGAACTCTGTTGCAAAATGTAGTTCTTCCACAGCCTGTTGTCCTGGGAATAAAAATAATGAAAAATAGATGCTGATCACAAAGAAACCATGGGGAGATCCTAAAAATAGTGCTGGTGAGGACCTACATATTTCCTGTATCAAAAAAGAAGACAATTTCTATGTAACCAAGATGGGAAGACAGCACAAACATATGTACTTTGATCATATGAGAAATATGGATGGAAAAGGCCTTGAAACAGTTAGTGCATCTGAAAGGGATCATAAGAGACCACCCCTTGCAGAGGATGAGTGGTGAGAAGATGGTGTCTGACAGATGCTCGGGAGTAAGTTACTCATAAATCACGCAAGAAATGGACTGAACTGGCTCCCAAATATTGCAGTAAGATGTTACCAATATTTTATGCAGGTTTTACCTTAAGTAAATGGAAGACGAATATCCCTCATACCTTACTTAGCTCACTCATGGTGTTACCCTGGATTCCTGACCAGCCACAAGTCTTGTTTCACACAGCACCTTTGCAGGCCAGTGGGAATAAAGGTCAGTTCTCCCTGTGTACATAAATGCAAGCTGAAAACATGGTATGTAAGATGATTTGATCTGATATTCCTACACATTTTCAACACTCAAGATATAAAAGGTGACCATTGGCCCAGAGAAGAGGATAAATATTCAAGCAAACACAAAAAGGACCATATACATAAACAACTATTTTAGGTATTAGGTGGAAATATTTATTGTCTAAATGTGTTTTGCTGGGACATTGTTCAGAGGACATTTTGTCTTTCTGCACGAGTTGGTTTTAGGTTTGAACTTGTAACATGAGCTGTAGTTGTCTACTGTAGCCCCTCATTCTCTTAACCTGGAGATCATTATTGCTTCCATTTTGGCCACTATTCTTTCAGCTGTTATTCTTGTGCCCTTAAATACCTTCCCATTAAAGGAGGTATTGTGACAGCATCTCTTCCTTCCTGTTCCCTGCAGGTGGGAGGGTCAGGCAATAAAGACACTAAAGCTAATGGTGAACACATAGCAAGCACAGAGACTCGAGCCTAGAGGGTAAATGTGATTAAAAGGGCACACCTGCTATATTTAGTTTGGTGTTTGTGGGAAAAGGTGGTCCACTCTGAACAATTTTTTGACAAATTACATTTGCTTATGTTAAAGGCTGAGTAGTTAAAGTCCAGAGAAAAAGCCTTTTGAAGGCCAAACAAAGAGAACACTTGCTTTGCCTTGTTACAAGAGAGAATATAGGTGTTTTAATTTGTGTATTATATGAGAACACAGTACTTCTGCTGCTCTGCTTTGGGAACATTCCATCACATTTTCTTTCTAAAAAGAAAAGTCCCTAAGAATTTATTTTTTTAACTCCTCATTTTTTGCCTAATTTTTGCCCTTGACATTTCCTTTTTCATTGGAAGTATTTATTTTTAATTCACTCTTATCCTCTTATCGCCAGAGAAAGATGCATTGGCAGAATAATTTTTAAATATTGGTGAAGAAGAACTTGGTGATGATTTTACTAACATTTTCTGAAGTTTACCTGAACTAGATATTATAATTTACCAGCAGCGATGTAGTAGTAAAATAAGAACTGAGGAGCCAAACAAACAAAACTTTTTAGGTTCATTTTTCAGAAGAACTGACAGGAATGTAGTCTGTGTGAAGTAGTAAAGGAAGTGTGTTCAGGAAGCGCAGGTATGTAGCTGCTAAAAGTGATATCTGTAGTTTTATTCAGCTACATTTCATTCCTTACTTTAAAATTCCAGGAGAGGGCAAAACATTTTAAATTGTGAAACTACAGAGCTATATTTAATGCCTACAGTCAACTATTTTTCCCTTAGAGGATAAGAAAATGTATTAAAATTTCTATGTGTTTTTTCCCTTCTTTTCCTCACTTTATTTTTTTCTACACTTGTCTCCTGAAGAAAACATGCTTGCATTGACCTATTCAGGTTATGCTCCTGTGTTATAAAAGCCATCTAGCGGAGTGGGATTTTTTATTTAGGAGATCATATGAGAGAGCAGATCCTTAGCTAGGGTAAGGTATTGTAGTTTCATTGGCTACTATGATGCTCTGGAAATCTTCCTCAGCTGACGTTGTCCAAAATTTAAACAGCCAGTGTCCACAACACTTTTAGTTTTGTAAATCTCTAAATTCTAGTTTTCATGGTGAATTGAGTGATTTGTTCACAGTGGATTGTTTACAGACAGAGAGCCTTAAAAGAATGTGCAAGTTAACTTGAAACATCACATCCTTGTGTGCTCAATTTCTGTTACTGAGGGCATGAAGGGAAATGCAGGTGAGCTAACAGGTGCACTGAAACCAGTGTTCTATGTGCCCCAGGATTCCTCTGGTAAGATGAGCTCAACATTGTAACACACTCTAAGCAGTAGCTGGAGAGAACGAACAAATTCTATTTCTTCCCATTCAAGGGAGCCTTTCCCTTACTGGTTTCTTTAGCTCCAAGGCTGAGAGATGGAGGTTGAGTAACATGGGAATATGGGAAGAAGTTAATGAATTAACGTATTTCCAGTCATCAATACAAAATTCTGCTCGTTCCAAGGCATTTCACTTTTATTGTACCCACTGACTTTATTCCACTTCAACACAATATCCTTATCATCATACTGATATTTTACAATGTCCATGGTTGCAGTTTTGTGGCTGCTTAGCCCTTCCTGGTCACCTGGAACTGTAGAAAAGTCTGCATGCTCCATAACTTTCCTATAAGTTATTTTTCTGGGACTGCCTGACATCTAAAAGATCAGACCCTAGAATCTGTTGAGATGTGCCCTAGTTGCTGTGCCTTGGTGGGTATCAGATATAGGGGTTTTCAAGGATGAGGAGGAAGAGATAACATCAAGTATTAAGGTGGGCCCCTATTGCCTTGTCTACTATAGTCCCTCATTCTCTTAATCTGGAGATCATTATTGCTCCCATTTTGCCCACTATTCTTTCAGCTGTTATTCTTGTGCCCTTAAATAACTTATTAAAGCAAAACAAAACAACTAAAAGCTTCACACCTCAGAAGAAAAAAAATTCCTAGAAGACCCCTTCCATTGTTTTCAATTGCCTCCTCTTGGAAGTTTTTTGACCTAAAGATCTCTTATCAGAAAAAAAAAAGAGATTGGAGGTGGAAAAAGATAGATAAGTAATTGTGGGATCAGCCTCAAGATAAGATCCTTAAAGGGCATTTAAATGGGATATTCGTTGGTTGTCTTTTTCGAAGGGGACATCCTTTCTCTGCAAAAGTTCAGTGTAATATTGTTGTCACATAAATAAATGGATTCCAATGCAATGAGACAGCTTGTCTGTCCTCAAATAGACTCATCTTGCCAAAAATGAGGGGATGGTTTCATCTTGAAGACAGGTATCATTATCTGAGCTATGACATCTGCATCTGCTGTGACTTCCTGTAGGCTACACTGCAAATTTTCACAATTCAGGGAGAAGGAAAGATTAATTGAAACTAATATGTGGAAAGAGGATATCCAGTAATGTTTAGGGACATGAAGATTTGTTTGACATGGGAAAATAAAAGAGCCTGGTTTGCTCAATATCAAAAATAAAAAGTAAGAAACAGAATTTCTCTTTACAAACATTTATAAGAATAAACACCAGAGAGGCTGGTAAATCAGAAGACAAATCTGTATGAGGAAAAAAATATATGTAACTGAGATATCTCAGCCAAGAAGTATGTCTCTAGATATCAGAAGAGTAAAGTTTGGGACAGACTTACTATAAGAAAAAAGGGGCAAAGGGGATAAAACTACTTCTAAGGTGGTTTTAAGTAAGTTCAAAGCTAGAATTATAAAAATGTAGTTGCCTGGAATGGGAGGGGATGTGATGATTTTTGACTCTTGATACATTCAAGAGACTTGAGTGTTAGTGAAGAGTAGGCTGCAGAGCAAACATGGTACAAGATCCTAACACTGAATTTCTGATCTTGAAGAAAGCCAAGGAATGCAGAAAGCCAAAGATATTTTCTAAAAGAGGAAATAAATTTTTGTTCTATATTTTCTCCACTCCATCAATATTGCATCTGTCCAATTTTGGATAGCAAATTTATTGCATATTCTAACTGAACTTTATGATCTCCCTTGTGACCATTCATTTGGTGTTCAGAAACAAGAGGAATGTTCAGCTACTTTTCTGCTAGACTTTTGTCCATTAATCATTCTTAGTGTGGACTGAAACAAAGTAAATCTTAAGCTTACATTCTCTCCACTAAAAATATATTAATCTTATTTTTCAATATTTTTTTAAATTTCAGTCCACTCCATTTCATATACTCTCCCTACTTCTTTTATGTTCACTTGTTGTTGGTATGGGTGAAGTATCCCCTGCAATTTGTTTTAATTCCCTAATTCAAGCCTAATGCAATTCAGTCAAAGACCTTAGACCTGAAGTCAAAAAGTCAGGGTGACTTTAAGTAACTCTCATTTGCTCCCTTTCCATATCCAAATTAAATCTAGTCTCTTATGGAAGACCTTGCATAGATTTCACACCTATTTTGCAATTCCTTTCCCATGTTATTTTCTCTTAAACCTAATGAAATCCTCAAACTGACTTGCTGATATCATTAATGATGTTGATTATATGACAGTATATTCAGGAGGGAAATTTATGTGTAAAAATATAAAAGAACAAAACAAAAGATTCCTTCAGCTTCTGGCGCTGTTATCACAGCAGTATCTCAGAAGTGAATCTTTGGTATTCTGAAATCTGTGGTGATGCTTCCTCACCTCTGGTCATACGACAACCTTTGCCTACCCTCTAATGTGCACATTATCTTCTGAACTACAGGTTGCCAAAGAAAATCTGATTGTCATACAAAGTTATAGAGATGAAAAAAAGAATGAAAATACATTTACTGAAAACATGCATCTCAGTATTATACTGTAAATTCTGAAAAATTGAATTTTTTATCTACTATATTTAAAAAAGAAGATATTTGTTTTATTTGCAATAATTTTAATTTTGTTTCTCATTGTGGCATGAGAAATTCAGGATGATAGCACTGAAATACATGAAATTGCTCCAGATTTATGTAAAGAACTGAGAAAAAAAATTGTGCCTCACTGACAAACAGGACCCTGTTGGAGATAGCTCAGCTCAGCTATGGAGTTCTTGTGGTGGTGAAGCAAAGTAAGTCTTTTTGTAATTGGTCCTGAAAATATGTAGAAACTTTGGGTAAGTCAGCTTGCATCTGATTTTGAAATTTCATTTACATGTTGCACTCTTTTTTACCTACCTACCATTATATATATAATGTATATTTTCTCACTACATATGAAAAATGGTGTTCAGTTAAATGATCTTACTATAAAAATATCAGTAATTAAATATATGAAAAAGCCATTTGTGGATTACTTAGTGTCATTCTTTCTTTCTTTTTTTCCTTTTTTTTTTTTGGATGATATGTATCAAAGAAAAAGAATAAAAATTTTCCCTCTAATACTACTGAAACTATTTCAAACTATACTGTATGGTGTTAAATAACAAATAAGAATGCAACACAGATGGTGTAATGATTTTTTTCATGTATAATTCCTCATTTATTGTTTTTCATAAAGGGCTTAGATGATGAATGGAAATAACATTTTGCAACCATTTACAATATCATTCTGTATAAGAAGGTACCAAGTGAGGCAGGAAAAGGATGGGATTAAAGTGGAAATAAATGAAAAAATAGAATATTTCCTTTTGAAGATTACTTGTTTAAAGAGAAAGTCTTTGTGTTTTCATTTAAACAGTCCTTTGCACCCAGGGAGCCTTTCTTTCACTCAAAGAATGCTTGTTAGTAACAATTTCTTGTTGGCAAAAGTTAAATGTATTTTCTTTTTGATCTTAAAAGTTTAATTCTTCTATATTAATCCTGCTCTTAATCAGAGAGGTTTACCAAGACTTAAGAAGGACACATGTACACACACAGCAGGGAACAGACGAGAAAAGAAAAAAAATGACAACTCCTATTTATGGTTAAGCTTTGGAAAGATATAATTAATTCAGAACCCAGATTATTCAGGATTCAAGGGACGCTAGCTTGCATTTCCTATCAGTGTAGATTGTAACCGTGGAAGGTAAATTGTTTTTTTGACAGAAATTCTGGGGCCTTCGCTTCTCTTCAAAGGCCTCCCACACCAATTAAAGCTAACTGCACATCATTCTGGTGCCCCTTGAAGGAAACTCTTTGTTTCTTCTCCATTGTAGGCGCTGCAAGCCAACCAAACAGCAAGTCTGTGCAGTTTCACAACATTAAGAAACATGAAAAATATAAGGAACAAATTAAACAGATGGGTGAGTTTGAGCAAATGTCATGTTACAGCCCTCTATCAGGAAATGAGGCTTTACATCAGGCAGTGCCTCAGTCACATGTTGATCTGACTTACAGTGAAAGCATTGAAAAAGAATCTCTTTTAATTTATTTTTTTTTGCAAATTGGTTGGTTGCATAAAATAATGCCTTGTTTTATGGGTCAGTTGTTGATTTTAACATAATCAGTGCACCTAGATTATTGGCCAGGGCAATGGTCAACCTCACCCAGTGGTGGCGATTCTCAAAAACCAGGATGAGGAGGTAAAATTTAGTGGCACCTCCCGCAGAACCTTTTCCAGCTTCTAATGATTTGTGGCTTAGGATTTCAGAAAGAGATCTTGAGGAGTTCTCTTCCATGACATTTAATCAGTCACACAAACTTCTGACATTTGTAGCATCTTGGGACAATGAGCAAAGATATTCTTTGTATGGAAAAGTATCTGCATTTATTTGTTTTCAATTTTCTAGTCACATTGTTTCTCCCCTAGATGTCATAATGAGAAAAAGAGAGTACAGACATTCTGATTTTATCTTCTGTGAGGCATACATGGATTTTATGAACCTCCACTACTCCTTTATTCCACCCCATTTCTTTTCCTGTCTGACCAGTCCTTTATTTCAGTTGTTCTTTGAAAAGAAACTATTTCCCTCCTTTGATCACCCACATTGGCTTTCTCTCCGAGTTTCCTAGTGTTTGGCTTCAAATGTTTTTTGAAAGGGGAGTAGACTAATATTTGAGATGCAAAACATCATTCACAAAAGTAACATAATTATAGTCTAATTTTAATTTAGGGTTTAAGACTTTTTTTTTGTTATTCTTTGCTCTTCTACTGAAGTACAGTGACAAGTTTATTCTGCTTTAGCATAGGTGTCAACAGAATTTAAATTTTCTTTTTTCCTACAATTTAATTAACAAGTGGAATGGAGCTTCTTTTGTTTTCCTTGGCTACATACTCTATATGTTCGCATAGGTTGAATTTATTCTACTGTTCATTGCTTTGGGGACAGAAGAGAAAATTCTAAATCATTAAAAACACTCTCATCAGTCTGTAAAAGATGCACGACACAGGGTTGTGGCGCAGTTTTCAGACTAGGGACTCCCCAAGTAGTTCATGCAGGACAGAAAGTCTTTGTTTTTATATGCTCATCCTGCTTTAATATATGCTGTCTCTACTGGGAGCAGCCACATATGGTCACTCCTCTCTGAATGCTTGTAGTTGCTTTTCTTAACCTGAGCAACACTGAAACAAACCGTGGTCTTTTCACTTCTGTAGGAATAGCTATCTTGGGACCTGCAGCAGCAGCTGAAGGGTTAATTCCCAATGGACACAGAAAAGGCAAACAGTCTGGGTGCTGGTTTGTAAAACGAATTTTCAATGTGTAGCCCACAGACTATCATTGATTGCGGTAAATAAATAAAACCACTCCTGACTTTTATTGTTGTAGGGAGTAATTATAATTCACAGGGCCAGACCCTTTGTGCCACAGAATGCTTCATTTGTGGTTTGCATGAGCAGATACATTAACTCCTGTACGCTCTTTTCATTAGAACGCTATTACTCATTGAGGACTGATCAATATATCATCTATACAACATCTTGAATGTGGATGTCTGGACCCATTGTGGGCTTGCTGATAATGACTTCTTTATTCAAGCCAGCTTGTAGGAACAAGGAGATAAAGAAAAGGGAAGAGAATTATAGCATATGCTCATGAAAGTATTCTAAAGGTTATAAACAGAAAGCAGGAGTAAAGCTACAGGGTAGGGAAAGCGATCATAGAGAAAAAAGAGTGTAAAGGAACTGAAAGTTGAAAAGGAAAAAAGGTTAGAGTTTCACTGTATTTCTTTTTCTGACACTATGCAAAGCAAGCTAAGTTTTAATAAACCTTCTTTTGAAACTAGTCCTCCCCTTTGGGATTATATTGCCCTTTAGGTTTTCATATCCTAATGCTCTGCTCATCTTGTGAGGCATTTAAGTATTCCCAGTGAAAGCAGAGCACCATTTTCCTTCCCCCTTGCAATCTTTTATTTATCTTTTGTTCTCTTCTCTTTCCTCTCTCCTTCTACCCCAAATAAACTCTCTGGTGCTCAAAGGTTTTATTTCTTCCATTAACTTTTAATTTCTTGTGTATTATTTTTTTTCTTTCTGTTCCAAGCATTTCTTATATTCTTTATCAAATTTATATCATTTTACTAGAACTTTAATGTGTGGTGTGACAGACTGCAGCTTGATTCAGGCTCACTGCACTCGCCATATCTGGGATATATTTTAGGAAATGGTATTGAATAGAAAATTATATACCCAGAAAACACTTCATTAATTTATTCTGGCTTTTTCCTTGCTGCTCTACTTTGGCTTCTGTTTTGCTGATTAAAAAAAAAAAAGAACTAATCTGTTCTGTAGATTGGAGTGGAGATGCCACATAGCTGAAGAAAATACAGAAAGGCTTAGAATTATTTTCAAGAAATAAAGAAATAAGAAAATAGAATTTATGAAAGAAAGCTGAAGAAAGCCATAGCAAGTTTCAGCCTTGGGGTGGGAAGAAAAAAACCACCTCATATTTTCTGAAAAAAATCAAAACCAATTTGTCATAAAGCAGATCTTCATCAAGTAATTATTTTAAGTGCAATGACAACTAAAAGAGTGTGAATCAACCCACTGTTAATGGTCAAGAAGTTAAGTACCTGCATAATGCATGCAGGAAAATTAAAATCTTGTGAATTTATTTTAAGAGATTCAGCAGCTCAGGAGGAGCTTGCGAAGGAGAAGAGTACTTTCAGTGACAGAAAGTCAACACTTGGAAATCAATAAGAAGTTGAGGTAATAAGGAGCACAAATCACGTTTCTGATGCTGACTGAAAATTAACAATTAAAGATCTTCAGTCACATTTTCAGAAATACCTCAGGGGAGCAAGGTATTTTTGACCTCAGTTCAGCAATCTAAAGGTGCTCATCCTATTCATGGAAATTAGGGACTAGATGTTTACACTGCAAAGAAAGATAAGCAGCATTGCAAACTGCTAGAAGAGTGATTGAAATATTGCCCAGTATGTTTTCATAATGGGGATAATCAGAAAAGCTGGATTTTTTGTTTTACATGAGAAACGAATAACTGCAATTTTTAATAAGCTTAGGATGGGAAAACTTTTTGTCAAAAAAAAAAAAAAGAAAAAAATTAAAAAGTGCGTCTGTTTTCAATAGCCAGCTCCTTCCACTAAAGTTTTCAGTAGAATGGAAACTATTTTGGCTTAAGTTCATTTGTCAAGTCACATCAAACATTATTATTTGGAGGTAGGTACCAGTAACTATAGTTTGTTTTGTCTGCTCCAGTGCTTTATGAAAGTTGCAGTTCAGGCATCTCACTTGTGCCTCATGGTGAACTGTAAGGCTGGAAATTACAGGAGAGCCTTAATATGTCCCAGCTTCCACTTTCTGAGAAGGTGAGAAAAAACAGTTAAATGATTAACTCTGTATAGATGAAAATTTTCAGTTTGGTAAACTCTACGTTTGTTTCAACTAAATGAGGTGAAGGGAAGATTCCAATCTCCAAAAGAAAGAAAAGAAAAATTGTGTAAAGAATAGGTAAAATCAGGAAAATAATTAGCATTCAAGTTCTAGCTGGCAATCACCCTGGGTGGCTGGGCAGACCTGGTTAATCTCTGCCCAGTTTTTATCAGACCCCAGACACACAGTCAGCCAGGTATGACTTCACCTAGCAAAGGCTCTGCAGCCCCTGTGCTGATGCCAGGTTCTTGCAGTGCAATTCATAGTCCAGAGATTCCTGCTCAGGGTCCATGAACAGCATGTGGAGAGAATTTAAACACAGCTCTCAGATGCAGCACAGCACACTGTTTGCTCACTGCACTCTGCCTGTTTCACCTTGGTGCCACTATGTCTCTTTGCAACTTGCTGTTATTCTTGCCTGTCTGTCCTGCCCTAATAAAGGCAGAACACATGATTCCACTTCAGCTTATTTTGTCAGGGTTCACAATGCATTCCATAATAGGTTAGTTCTCCTGAGGGTAAAATATGGAGATATTTTAGGCTGCTTTACATATAATGTGCCTTCTAGACTCCAGATTGATGTGTCTGATTCTGTGATACTCCAGCAACTTTATTCTACTAGTTTATAATTTGTGGTGCTGAAGGAGGTTCAACAAACCAGTGTGTTTTATACTTTGTTTCTGCTTTCTCCTGCTTCTGCCAGACTTCTCAAACCTTTTTCTTAGTGTGACTGACATCGCTTTTGCAGCCTTTGACTCTGCTTCTATGAAGAAATTCTCCACTTGCATGGGCTTCTGTAGAATTTTTCCTAGCCGGGTCGTTCGAGCAGTATTATGTAAAGCCATCCCTGACTCAAGTGGGACAATATATCAGGGGTGCTTCATAGAGCCCTGAAGAGTTTGAGACTCTTAATGCTGAACAGGTCTTGCTTTAAAATTCCTTGGAGGTCTTGTAGCCTATCTTGAGACTGGGAAGTAGAACATCTCATTAGCCCTACAGAGGCAGCAGCCACAGTGATCATTCTGTCCCTAGGATTTGGTCAATCCCAACACCATTTTCCTGCAATCACCAGAAGCTAAACAGCTAAAATGCCCACCCTCTGGTGTTTCTTACCACTGTACAGACATTCTTAGCTTCACATAGTCCTGAATAGACTCTATAATCACCTGCAATTAGCTTCTTTGCA